>JAJJMA010102006.1:0-17486 GCA_023529015.1 Papaver nudicaule | reverse complement strand
ATCGAACAAGACTCGCCTAAACCAAGAAATGGCCGTTCGAGTATTGCTTCAGTTACAAGAAAAGGAAATAGGGTTGGTTTAAGAGAGGGAAGCCGAGAAAGATGAGATCAGAGAATTGCTATGATTATTGTGATGTTGTGAATAAAGTTGCTAAAAAAATGGATATTCAGTTCTCACTAGATGTTGAATGCTGAATGAGAAGAGTTAATCAATTATCGATGAGATGAACTGATTGTACTGCACTGAATTGATTCTGATCAACCTGAGTTCCAAACTGGTCGAGTGACCTATTTATAACAATAAAATTCCAACTGATCTCGTATGAAGTAGAAGAGTGGGAGAGTGGAGAAAGTGGGACCACCTGTTAAGAGTCTTGCGCCTAATAATTAGGGAAGACTAACAACACACTTTCTCATCCCATCTTTCTAGCAACGTTCACACGACTTAGTTTTCTTTCCCGTTGAGTGATTGTGCCGTTGTAATCACACGTGCCGTAGACCGCAAAACCAAAACCCTAAAGAATATCCCCCTATGTAACTTACTTGATTCTCGTAAGATTTGTTAAGTTAAAGATGACTAAGTGCAAGTCGTACCATTTAATGTGTTGGTAAACTTAGGACTTTGCATGTAAAATAGAGAATTAAGGGATAAGCTTGTGTATCTCTTTAGGCTTTCTGGAGGTGGGCCATTCTTCTCAGAATTGGTCTAAGGATTGAACCGGGCAATCACCATTTGGACCAATAAGAATAGTCTAAGGATTGAGCTATGCAATCGCCATTTAGACTGAGGGGATTTCAGCAACCCTCTGTGGCAATGGTCAAGTAAATATGACTCTTCGTATGCCGTAAATATGAGAAATTGGCTTGTGGCATATAATGCACCAATTCCCTGAGTAATAGAGACATATGAATGTCTAAAATAATATAAATCATATCCATGAGCCACGATTAAGAAATGTAGCACTGATTATAGAAGCAAGTCTATAATCAGGAGAAAAGCCAGGTTATGCTAACACAACGTAGCCATAACCAAAAATGCATGAGCATTGCCAATTCAAGACCCTAAGGTAGGATACATGAATAATAATAAGCTATCTTACATAGCATAATAATCTTAATAGGAAGTCTACTATAGGATGTATAGGGATGGACCATGGCGTTAGGCCATGGTCAGATTTCTAGACTGTTTGCACGTCACTTACTTAAAAAATCGCCCAGATCGGCCTATATTTCCTAAAATCATGAATTTTTAGTATGTTATAGAAGACTTGCAGATCAATAACTTTTATGAAGGAAGTTTTTCCTAAATTCTTACGGATTAGACCGCATCATCGTTCTTTACAGTAATTCGTAATCTGTCAGATTTCTGAATTTGAATAGGAAACCAAAACATTATGGATTCTATAATCAATTAGGATTTGGATTGGTAAAGAGGGACATGCCCTATAAGTAAGGATGACTTAAGAATTAAAAAGTGGGACCATGTCATTAGGCTATGGCCGCGTGATAAAAGTGGGCTATAGTATTAGACCATGGCCGATCAATAAAAGTGGGGTCTTGGCTCAAGCAACAAAAGTGGGGGTCGTGGCATAAGCCACAGCCGAGCAATAAAAGTGGGGCCGTGGCATGAGCCACGACCGAGCAATAAAAGTGGGGTTGTGGCATGATCCACGGCCGAGCTATAAAAGTGGGGCCGTGGCATGAGCCACGGCCGAGCTATAAAAGTGGGGTCGTGGCCTAAGCCACGGCCAAGCAATAAAAGTGGGGACAACATTAGGCCGGAGCAAACAAGAATGTGGGCCATGGAGCTAGAGACATGGCCGTTGAAACAATAGGGTGTGGGTCATGGTACTAGACCATGGCTGTGAGATTTAGGTGGAACCATGGTGGTCAATTCTTGTATCCCTATTGTAAATAAATTCATACTAGTCCTTGAGCCATCCTTGTCGTTTCTCTAAGCCACAGCCAACAATGATACTAGGAATTGATGCAAAAATTACTCTTGCAACCTTCTCACCAAAAACCACCATCAACAACTCTAAAAATAGATTGTGGTGCGTGCTAGCAATATTAAGAGCTTAGAACAGATTTTGGCTTCCCATTTATTCTACATAACACTCGAACGACATTGACATAAAATTCTATGTTGGTGGCCACGAATTTATAACTCATGATGCGACTTAACTAATGCAACACAAATCTGGCATTATCGACAGAGTAATATTCATATTGAAGTTAGCAAGGCATAAGCTTCTGACTGTACAATTCTACAACTACAATGTGGTTGTTCAAGCTCCATTGAACACACCTGCAATGTTGCAATTTCAGAACTACAACTCTTAATGATTAAGAGTTTGCTGCAATATTAGGACTGAAGGGTGAGCTACTGAATCACAATAAATTTTTTCAGAATCTTGATAAACTAAAGAGAAACATTGAAGAAAAATATTAATGTGCATTTCCCCAACATCAGTAAGTGTTCCAATCCAAAAATAAAGTGAATAAAGTACATTAAAATTTAACGATCTAAAACATTAAACCAACTGTAACTATTCTTAACTTGAACAAAAGTCGTCCTCTATTAAATAAGTGAATGAAATAAACATGACAACTTTGACTTCACTCCCCTTCCTGGCTGTGCAACCTAGTAGTCTTGGTTGTAGCACAAACACCATAGTAAAGCATTTATCCTTCCTTCACAGTTCACACCATCTAATAGCATCACTTTCCTAACTGCGTTTTCAATGAACTTACTTCAGTTTTACCTTCAATTGCAAATATATAATTAACCATAAGCTAATTTTATGAGCACAAAGTTGAATTGTACCTTAAAATTACAAACTATAGACAATCACATTACTAAAGAGAAACTAAAATCACATGAAATCAGTTCACATACCTTATACAGTATTTTGCTTCTTTTGATCCGGGCGGGTTCTTTTTTCATGAGTGGTAGCTTTACATACAGAACACTTCCTTTTCCTGTTTGCACATTCCATATGATGTAATAATCAGCTGGTGCTACTAACCTTTCCAGTGGGTCTACCTTTCACCTGTGATACTTGTGGGTTTGAATAAACGGTGGGCATGATTTTACAGGACAAGCAACGTCTTCTTGAATTTCAGAATTTGGAAGAATGGTTCATCATTTTCAACTAACTTATTATGATCATCAACAATTCGAGCAAAAAGCTCCTCAATACCGTCAACTGCCATCTTATTTAATCTATTTGATTTGGAAGCAAAACAAGACACCTGAATTGATCTGCGACAAAGATGACTAAGTCTAAATGCTTCTGAATTCTCATAGTCATTAGATCATGATGATTCATCCATTATCCTAAATGAGTTGGCACCTTCAACAATCTTTTCAGAATAAAATGTGGAGGGATTACATCTATATCAAGCTTTGTCAAGACTTTTAACACATGTTTGCAAGGTAAACCTTTTAATTCAAAGTACCGACACTCGCAATATCCTTCATACGTACCTGGTTTTATCTTTACAGTAAACTTTTGTGGATAACCAATCTTAGATGTCACCAAGAAAGTGCGAAAATCATCATCTCTTTCTATCTCTTCCGCCTTGAACCGTAATGCAGCTAATAATTGATCGTTAAACTTTTTAAAGATATTGCGAGTGTAAATTTCAGCTGCATGCTTAAGTATCAAATTGCTTTCTTCAATAAGGCGATTGGTATGCTCCGATACAAAATCTTCCTGATTTTCTTTATCAACATTTTTTTTCAATGCTTGCTCATAACGATATGCAAATTCTAAGATTAGTTTTTGACGAGACGAATGCTTTGAAAAAGGCATTCACTCCCTCACTGCGACCCGTTGTATTCATACCTGCATAGAATGTATTTATATGATATACAGGCACCCATGATTCTCGAATGACATATAAATTTTTTAACAAATCATTATCGGTTAAATCAAACTCTTCAATCATCTTGTTCCACCTCTCTTCAAACTCTTGTATTTTGTACGTATGATGAATACAGGTTTTCATATCACTCTTGAATTTTGACTTCTCAATTAAAATAGACATGAGATAATTTTTCTCTAAATCTTTTCTTGATCTGCCATAGGCAATGACGGTGACGAGTGTTTGAAAAAACCTCCTTTATTGCAGCAGCCATAGCAGCGTCTTGATCAATTATTATCGCTAATGGATGTTTTCCTCTCATTGCTTCAAGCCAAATGTGAAACAACAATATGAATTTTTTTTCAGTTTTATCTTGTAACAATGCACACCCAAATTGTATGGTCTGGTAATGATGGTTTACCCCAATAAATGGTGCAAATGGCATATCATATTTGTTTGTTCTGTAAGCTGTGTCAAAGAAGACTACTTCCCCAAATTGTTCATATGACATACGCGACCGTGCATCTACCCATAAAAAAATTACGGCTCTACCATGTTCGTCAACTTGAACTCGATAAAAGAACTGTGGATTGTCACTTTGTCTCATATGCAAAAAAAAATCATGACAGGTTGTGCATCACCAATTTAAAGATTTTTGTACCTAACATTACGCAAGTGAGTCCAACAATCTCTTTTGTTAAATCCAATTGTTGCCCCGTCAAAAACTGCTGGAACTTTTCCAACCTGAATATTTTCCCTATGAAATGCCTCTGCTGCACCTTTCACTTCTTCTGGCATGAATCTATTAGTCCTCATGAGCATTCTCTTCGACGACGATAGAAATTTGTGATTGTGATCATATGAGAATGCCCTCACTGTCCAAATATTATTTTCTTCATTAAAAAGAATATGCATATTTGCTTCACAACCACATTTTATCGTATTGCAGCGTTTTTTGTTTTTTTTATCTATTCCCTCTACATTTTCCTTTTTTTTTTTTTTTCATGTTTGCCTTCTCGTGAGCATACCATATAAGCTGCAGTTACTTCTCGCACGCCCATGAAAGTTTTGTTTGTTGATCGAAATCGTATCGTGAAACTGTTCCGTCGCCCATACTCTATATAGTACTCTTTCACATCTTCATAACTTTTGAATTCCCTTCCCTTGCTTGGAGTATCGGAAGTGTCATTATTATCATTCTCCTTTTCTTCCAAAATACTATCCGTGAGTCCATTTGTATCACTTATGCCCCGATCAGAATCATACGTTGAAAAATTAGAGAATTCGTCCATTTGGCCTGGTTAAACATAAAAGTAACATCAGTAACTAAGTATATATAATCACAAAAAAAAAGTACTGATGATGTTCAATAATATCAAGCTAGTACATAGATTTCACGAATGTCACAAAAGAAAGACAAATAGTTCTTGGTTTTTGGTTGTATGGTTAATATTTTATCGTATGTGTTATCCTCTTCTTCTTCTTCTTCCTTGTCTCATGCAAGGGTTTTCGTTAGTTTCTGGTACAAAAAACCTAGAGGACAACAAATCGCCAAGAATTGAACTCCTTGCATAAACAAGGGTTTCGTAGTATAACAAATGGTGTAGGACTACTAACTACCGGGATTGAAATATAGAACAATCATAAATGCTAGCAATAAAAATTACATACCGTTGATATCATGTATAGCTGCGGAAGACAGTGAACTGGTGGAGAAGAAGACTAGGTTTAGAAGGAAAAAAACACGAGAAGAAAATTCCCTATTTTTTTAGATTAAGATTTTTTAATATTTCCTTAATTGTTAGATGGCTTGGCTGGCTCAAGCTTGAGCCGTATAAGAATATAGGTAAAAAAATGTGCCACATCATCATTAAGATAGACCCTTAGATTTATAGCTTTTGATGGTTGTTGTAGTTTGTCAAATATTTTTGTCAGACCCTTTTGTCTACCGATTCCCTTTGTTTTTCCATATATCTTAATAATAAACAGTGACAATGACACAAAAATTGTTAAGGTCCCAGACAATATTAGGTATTTATAAATAGAAATGAGTGATTGGAAAACACATTATAATGCATTTTTGGCCTGCAATCTGCAAGTAGTTGGAATGAGATTGGAAAAATTATTTGATAATTAAATACAAAAAATCAAAAGAAAAAAAGGGAAAAGAGTCATGGTTCCACATATACAGTTTTCAAAGAGGGTGGGAAAAGGTGATGCATGTTGATGTTGGTTGTAATGGAGGTGGCTCATATTTTGAGCACCTTATTTATAACAAGAAAAGCTCGAAGCAACCAAAAGTGTGGATGGTAGTTGCACTCGAAAGTACATTATGGACAAGAGCTTCATTTTAAAAAAAACATTATGGATAATAATTATTCTCGAAAAACACACCATGGGTAATTGAACTCTGAAAGAAAATATTGTAGGTAATAGCTGCACTCCAAATATACAGTTGTGGTTAATAGTTTCACTTCAAAAAACACCGTAGATAATAGATACACTCTAAAAAAACACTGTGGATAATAACTACACTTTAAAAAGACAATGTTGATAATAGCTGCACTTTAAAGGAAAAAAAAACGTTATGGATAATAGCTGCACGCCAAAATGAATGAAGAAAATAAGGGATGTTGAACAATAAAAAAATCTAGAGAATGAACAACTGATATTCGCATTTATGCTCATTGTAGGTGTTTCAAAAAGCTTTTTGAATATATAAAATTTGTCAAATTTCAACGCATGCTTTGTGAGATATATTATCTATAAATTTGATTGATAATCATATCCTTAAAAGATAAAGGTTCCACACACAAGGGTAATCTGACCGTTAAAATCTTTTATTTGATGACCTCGTCAAACATCTGTAGTTAAATGGCCTCAGGTATTTCTATCTTGACCTTCAATATCGAGTAGACTCAAAATAATATCATCCCTCCCAAGCCCAAGGCATAGGAGTAAAAGAAAGGGTCAAACTATGGGTGTTAACGAGACCTATCATTTCCAGTTACCATACTATCCAATATCAGTACCAATGATTTTATTTGGTTCCTATTCTTAGTGATAATTCAACATCAGTTCCAAAATTGGGGGTTCCAATACAATCCCGGTAAAAATTTGGGTACCCATCTAGTCCGGGTACCTATTGGGTATTTGAAAAACTGATAAATTTTCCATAAAAAGTTGTTATCTTTCTTATGTTTTTATAAATCTAATACTGATTTACTAGTGTTCTAATTAAAGATCAATTTAATAAAAAATAAAAATGACAAAAATCTGAAGTGAAAACTAGATAATCTCTACGTATTTTGACTTCAAAGTTAGGAACAACTTTGCAGTTAAGCGTGCCGTGTCGGGGGCAACTCAGGTATGGGTGACCTTCCAGGAAGTTGTTGTCGGATGATCGCACTGGCGCCTGTAAATAATAAAAAACGCTGCAAGATGTCTGCATTGGATGGGTAATATACTTGAACAATGGGCAGGTAACGTCGAAGATGTGGGGGTCAATTGGGTAGGTTCGCCGAATGGAATATAAGTAATGGTTTTTCATTTTCTAACATCGAACCCTTTTCAAACACGGTTGACTTGTTGTTGGAAAGGAGCTGAACATGAAAAAACGAGGGTACCGAGTACACCACTGAATCTTTTTCGTTCAACCTATATGAAAAAGAGGGAATACCAAGTACACCATCAACTTTTTAATTTGTGAACCTATATGATATGTTTTACTTGAACGATCTCACAAACCATTAATTAAGTAACAACTTGAGATGAGTTTTTTTACTCCAAGACAAGTCTTTGAAAATCTTGACTCACAGATTGAATCAACGCACTTCTTTGCAATTACTTTAATTATATCAACAGAGAAAATATAAATGGAAGGTAAAGTAATGCAAGACACATTTCAAGCAATTCAGTTAACGTTGTGCTCCTACTTCTTTTGGCTCCCGCAAGAACCTACACACTTGATTCCCTTAACAATTCCCTTAGCAAACATCCTTTATAGCCTAAGAGTTGCTTCACAATCCACAATCATTTGTGAAGGCTAGCACTACTCTATCACTAACATCACGCCCAATTTGGGTTTCCTTTATATTAACCAATCAAGGTTCAGAAAAGTCAAATCAATATCAATTAGAGATTATTGATCTAGCTTAATTCATTTTACCTCACAACGTTTACGAACTTAACTCTAAGTCTAGTTCATGATCATTGCGGAACTTCTAGGACTTAGTCTTATTGAAAAGAGCCTAACGAAGTTTTATCAAATCTCGGTCTTGATGATTGATCGTTTTAGTACAATACAATCGACCCAAGATACATGATCAGGATGCTCAAGTGCTTCACGTTCCTCAAGTGAAGTCTTTCAATAGTCGTAACCTAATAAAAGGTTTCGAGATTATGACCAACCTTTATGCAATGACACATAATAATATGGAGAGGATACGAGTTGTATCTTTGCAGAAGGTTGTCTATTTATATTGATCGTCAAGGTAGTTCTATCTTAAAGATTAAGCAACCATTGAGAGGGCTCAAGTAAGTTCATGAACAAAGATATCTATGACCCGCTCAAAACCCCAACCCAAACTTCTCGAACCGCCTATAGACCAAATGGCCGAAGGTGGTGAAAAGGTTCACCTTGACTTATATGAAGGTTGTGCCAAAATATAATCATATAAACCGGGCACAAGGTTTGTGTAGGGTACGCGAACTAAAATACAAAAAAAGTGGACAAGAGTTTCCGAACTATGTATGGTTCGTGTAGGGTACGCGAACCTTGTTATAATATTAAAGGTCTGTTCGGTTTCGACAACTACAGTTCGTGTAGGGTGCACGAACTATATGCCATATATTGAGTTCAGGAATTCTTGAACTGAACAGGTTTGTGTAGGGTACACGCACCATATGCCAGCTGAGTTCAATAACCTTTCCTCACAACAAGGTTCGTGTAGGGTACACGAACGTATTGAGTATGTAGTTTGTGAACTACCCTGTTTCCACTCTTAAGTTTTAAATCTTCAAATCACTATAGAGTAATCCATTGTGATAAGTCTTAAAGATATATCTTTCGTTCCTTCTTATAGGAATCAATACATACAACATCATCGACTATTAAATTGATTGAATGGTGAATACGAAATCAATGAATATCCTTACTAATTTTTTGACGAGAACAATAATAATCAAGTGAATAAGCTATGGTCTTGAATCTTCAAATGGTCTTTGTCTCAATACATAGTTTATCCTAGTCCAAAAATGATGTTTCAGTCTAAATCAAAGATTGTGATTTGACGAGTAAACTTGACAACTGACATGACACACCAATGCCAATGGGTTCAACCGAGCTATACCCTCACATATCGTACGGGACGTGCATTCAGTGGACCTAAAATTTTCCCAGCAGCGTTCCTGATTTCTTAGGTGTATGGCATGAGACTTGCATTCGAGGATCTTGAACTGCTTCTGGTAACTTTCGCAACCTTGAATACCATGGTATGGGTCGTTGTACTCAGAAAATACCAACCTATAACTTTAGGAACCCTGAGTGCCATGGTATGGTCAGTTTCATTCTGAGGAGACCAACATATAACTTTTCGGAACTCTTAGTGCCATGGTATCGTCCCTTGCACTCATAAGAAACCAACGTATAACTTTTTGGAACCCTGAATGCCATGGTATGGGCCATTGTACTCGGTGGATACTAACTTGCAGCCTTGAGAACTCTGAGAATTTATAGTAGGAGTTATGCTCAGTGTTCCGTTGTATACAAAACCGAGTTATTAGATTTGTTCCATGCCAAATGAAATCAGATGTATCAGAATATGCTTTTCAATGAAAGAAACGGTTTCCCTAATTTGTTAGAGTAGAGTAGTTTTTATTTGCTTTGTAGCCTGGTACAAAACAAAACAAAACAAAACAAAACAAAACAAAACAAAAAAAATTACTTCACATCAATGTTGTTGCTATTTTGGCTTCAAATATAAGGGTTCGCCGAGTAAATAAATAACATTGTTTTTTTCCGTCAATCGCATCATAAAGTGAGGAGGTTGCAAGTTACTCAAATCCAAGCAATTTCTAGACACACAATTTGAATAGTCCAAGATACTCTCAATTAGACGGTTGATTAAGACATTAATCAGAATTATTATCAGTTTTAAATAATGATATCCTAGTCTTGATTAATACAGTTCTTAAGTATTCTTCAAGAATCCTAACGATAAAATACCAAATCTTAGCCATTAGTATATTTTAGTTTCAGATCGTATCGACTCATTTCTGAACAAGTACATGAATTGCGCGAGATCTGTAACTATTGAATTACGCGTCTTCATAATTAACCAATGCAATTCAACTGTATTTCCGT
Organism: Papaver nudicaule; assembly: GCA_023529015.1. Classification (NCBI taxonomy): domain Eukaryota; kingdom Viridiplantae; phylum Streptophyta; class Magnoliopsida; order Ranunculales; family Papaveraceae; genus Papaver; species Papaver nudicaule. The sequence goes on along the minus strand of JAJJMA010102006.1, from coordinate 7,253 downwards.
CGCTGTTCCTATTCGGCCTCTCGCTTATGACTCTCCCTCCCTACGAGGCTGTTTCTTATACGCTTCATTTGCAGCCTTAGCTTCGTAGATCCCAATTAAAATTAGCACAAATTTAACGCCAGCAAACTTAGTGACTAATGTGGAAAAAGAGATAGTTGGCAAGACAACCAATAAAATTGACAGGAGGAAAAGGAAATAGTACTGTCAAAACTGACGTGAGGAACAACATGTACATCACATTCAACAGAGTTTTTTAAATGTGCCACTCCATTTCAAGGAATGCTAATTCCCGTACCTCAAATGGAATCTTGGGAAGGAAATGAGTATTATTTTTCTTTGTCTTTGATCTTTACCCATCATTCATTATAATTAGATGTGAGTTGGTAATCCCATTGAGGAAAAAAGATTGATAATTGAGTTAGTGATCAAATTCAAACAAATACAAAACTAAAGAAGTCGGTTTAGTAATTGCAAGCAAACGGGTCCGTCCCTACCTTGATGAAGGATTTGGAAAATGATGTTAAATCTGCCCCTCTTGCACCGATGTCTCTCGAGGACCATTGACATTCATCACCTTTGCCTTGCTAACATGGCTTCTCAACCATTTCCTTCTTTCTCATAAATTACTTCTTCCAGTCTGAGCTTCCTTTAATTAGGGTTTACTAGTTTGGCTTTTGTTTTTTTTTTTTTTTTTTTTTGATGAATCTCATAAAATTTCATTCATGATAAAATAGAGATTACATAGATTTCAAGAACATCAAGAACAAAGATCAAATTACAATAAAAAGGTACTAACAAAGAGCATTCCGTGAAGAGAAGTAACGAAACACAACAAGAGTACCAAACAACCCAAAGATTGAAAGAATGGTTTTTGGATTATAATCCAACCATTTTGATAGAGTATTTTCTTCTATAGAAAGAGATTCTCTCCTGAAAGGAGAGTAATATGCCCAAAATCTTGAATCTTGATCATCATACTTGAACTTCCACTTAAAATCTCCACTAAAATCACAAAGAAATGCCATGAGAGCATATAAAGAATCTCCATAAAGGAGAATACATAAACAAAAAGGGCAAAAAACCCACAAAAACACCATGAAAATCTCCTAAAAGCAATGGAGATTGAAGCAAAAAACTAAATCAAACTTAATCTAAACTACTAACTAACAACAAAATGGAAGAAATCTGTTCAGATCTAGCCCAAAATGGACTAGATCTGAGCAGTAAGGGTTAATGGTGGTGAGAGTTTTTTGGGTTTTGAGAAGGAGCTCTATAGAGGAGAGAGATAATGGTAGATTTCGCTTTCGGTTTCTTAAGACTATCAAATAAGCAAATTTGGAAAAATTATGGATCAAATGTCAATTTACGTCATTTGAATACCCGCAGTAATAAGAGTAAAATAAAGAGGAAATTGAATAAAAGCCATTCGTATTGGCTTGTCTTCGTAATTAACCTTTAGAAGGGTAAATTTGAAGTCCAAAAAAATCGATTTTATTCTTAATTCCGACTATACCCTTTTGCCTAATGTGTCGGTAAGTTTCAAACGATAAATGTTTTTTCCATTCACTTCCAGATCTAAAATATGTCTGGCTTTTGTCTCTCTCTTCTCCATCTTTTCCTTTCTTCAGCCGCCGCCACACCACCACCACCAGAGTTTTTGTTTTCGCGGCCACCACAACCACCATCACCGTATTCTTTTACTTCTTTTCCTTTATCAAGTTAAACAAATTTCATATTTAATTCAAAACAACACCGTCTTCTACTGTTTCACCACCACCATAGGCACCAAAGTTTGGTCTTTTTCAGATCCAAAACACCACCGTCTTCTCAGATTTCATCAAAAGCAGCAGTACTACCGTTCGGTCTATTTCAAATCCAAAAATAATCATAAAATTAATGTTGAAATCTCATCGGTTGATGATGATGGTGTTGTTGCGGTGGTTTATATCTTTTTATTTTTTATGTTTACTTTGTTTTAATGGTGGTGGTGGTGGAGATGGAGATGTATTGTATCGAATTAATTTAGGTGATGATGATGATGGCGATTGGTTTTGGTGTAGTATGTTTTAGTTTTCGAATATATTGATGTGGTGGTGCAAGTGGATTCGAGTCTGATTCAGAGCCAGAAAATGAAATAGAAGTGGTTTATTCATGGTGGCGGTTTATTGGTGGTGGAGAAGAATCACACGATTATATTGAGGTAAATTGTATAATTCATGTGCATTTTTTGTGAGTTTGAACTGATTGGTTGCATGGGTACTCAAATTTTAGTAATTTTTGTGAGTTTGAACTGGATTTTGCCGAGTTTTCGTAAAAAAATGAGGGTTTTGCTGCACAATTGATCTGATTACTTTGTTGCTGAGTTTTGTTGAGTGAAAAAAAACTCTAAATTTGTTTTGCATACGATGGAACAAATGTAAAGGAGCTCCCCTTGGAGAGTTGAGCCCTCATGTTTTCGCGATCGGTGATGCGTCTTATAGGTGCGTAAGTGTGTGTTATTCTGATTGTGAATGGGTGTTGCAATAATGAAGTGTTGGTGTTGTTAATTCATGTTGTGTTTTTGAAATGCAGGGCAATGGTGGATGAACGTTCAAGCAAGTCTATTTAAGTTAGTGGAGAAAGTGGAGCAGGGAAGACTGAAACCACGAAACTGCTTATGCAGTATGTTACTTATGTTGGTGGTCGAGCTGTTGGGGATGATCGGACTGGTGAACAACAAATCCTCGAAGTAATTATAAGCAATGATCTGCTTAAAAAACTTGGTTTAAGGTTATGTTTTTGCAACTTCATTTTGTTATATTAGTTGTTTTATACGTTATTTGTGTCTATGTTTGAGATCAGTCAAATCCATTATTGGAAGCATATGGTAACGCAACCCTGGGTTAGGAATGATAACTCAAGGTGAGGCTTTGCGGACATGTTTGGTGTTTGCATCTCACTTATTTTCTTGATTCATCTGTTTTATGTTGAATATGCCGTGGTAGTTGGCATCATTTTTCTTAACCTTGTTACATTATTCAAATTTGATTTATAATTGGTTGCAAATGCGGATGTTCTCATTGCCTCCAAATTCAAGCCAAAGCATAGATATGAACAAGCATTGCATTCTTGTGGCTGCTAGCAACCCTTACTTGCGTATACTTGTGAATAAACCTACTTGTGATTGTGGTTTTATAGGTACTACAATGTATTCATTTTTTGTACTTTCCCTATTTTCTCTACTCTTGAATCTGTGGTGCAATGGTAGCACAACTGACACCATGTCAGAAGATGCGTGTTCGACTCACGCTAGGTTCATTCATTCGTGTCAACTTGCCAATTTAACACCTAATTTTGGTGTCTAGTTGGCAACTAGACACATAAAATGTTGTCCAGTTTGCAACTAGACACCAAAATCTGGTGTGCACAGGGTTCCTGTTCATACAATCATGGTGTCTAGTTGGCAACTAGACACATAAAATATTGTCCAGTTTGCAACTAGACACCAAAATCTGGTGTGCATAGGGTTCATGTTGCATACAAGCTTGGTGTCTAGTTGCCAACTAGACACCAAAATCTGGTGTGCACAGGGTTCCTTTTCATATAATCATGGTGTCTAGTTGACAACTAGACACATAAAATATTGTCTGGTTTGCAACTAGACACCAAAATCTGGTGGTGTAAAGAAAGTCATGTTGGAACTATAATATGTCGGTGTTGGCGGCGGCGGTAGCGAGGGAGGTGGTGGTTGCTAGAGGCGGCGAAAGGTGGTGGTGGTTATTGGTGGTGCAGGTGGTGGTAGTTGCATGAGGAGGTTGTGGTGGTGATGGATGGTGGTGGTGGAAGGTGGTGATGGTGGTTGCTGGAGGGGGTCGTGGTGGTGGTGGCGGTTGATGGAGGAGGTTGTAGTGGTGGTTGGTGGTGGTGGCGGCGGAGGTGGTGGTTGTTGGTGGCGGAGGTGTGATAGTGGTGGTGGTGGCGGAGGTGGTGGTTGTTGGTGGTGGAGTCACGATAGTGGTGGTGGTAGCGGAGGTGGTGTTGGTTATGGTGTCGACGGTAGGTGGTGGTTGTATAACATTTTTTTTTAAAAAAAAAATGTTATGTAGAATATAATGAGAAGTCAGTCAAATACGTGTCCAGCAACTCAGGTTATTCAAATGTTACCAAGTGAGATGTAGAGGCCAAGTCAGACCTCGACATTAGAAACATAAAAAAACAAATCATCTAACATCTGAGCTCTGAGCCGAGTCAGATTCTATCAGATACTCGTATGAATCGTATGAATACGCTCTCGCTTAGTGCAATCTGAAACTCTAAACTAACACCTCGTTCGGTTGGGAGAATTTGATTCCTATGAAGGAATCCAATTCCTTGAGATAAACATGACAAACCAACTTTCTGTAATTAAAATTTTGGATTCCTAGGAATCCAATTCCCTCCAAAACAATAGATTTCCATTGCATTGGTCTAGTAGTGCAATGGAATTGGATTCTTAGGTAAAAACAAAGGTAATTGAATTACTTCAACCAAACATTAGTTTTTAGGATTAGAATCCAATTCCAAGAAATTAGATTACCCCATAATTGGATTTCCAGGAATCCAATTCTCCCAACCGAACGAGGTGCAAGTATATAAAGCTTATTTGGGTCCATTGGAGTGAAAGGATGAAATCTTAGGGTCTGTTTGGCAGATGGAAATGCAGTCTGGAGAGAGGAATCCAGTGGTCAAAGAAGGTGAATGCATTCGAGCCCAAAACATAAGGCAGCCACGCCGAAACACACCGTGTAAAATGGCCACAGCCAATTATGACTAGCACAGCATTCCAACGTTAATGTACCGTTGGTCATTTCCAAGAGTGATTCTACACTCACACCATTTTACACACCATTTTACACATTGAAGTGATCCAACGGTGGAGATGCATGATTAGGTGTGGTGTGATGGCCCCACCAAGGGAGATTAGCAGGGGGGCCGTTGGATGATATCTTTGTGTAAAGCTTTGTGTAAAGCTATGTAGGAGTAGAATTCTTGCATTTCCAATTTAAAATTTCTTTACGAGCTGACTATCAGAAAATCAATACACATCACGTTCGAATTCTGAAAAAATTCAAAAAATAAATTTGAATTGGCCTGATTTTTAAGTCTCAATGAAAGAATTTATGTATCATTTTGTAATAAAAATTTTAAGAACCAAAAAAAAAAAGAAGAAAAAAAAGAGAATCACCATCACCCATTTACATTGATTCTTCTATACAGAATTCCAAAAATCAATTGTATTTTTCCTTTTTTTTTTCCTTTTAAATCTCAGACTATGTTTTCATTTTTGGTTCTTGGTTTGTTCTTTTTTTTAATCTTCGCCACCATTATATATTTTGACAAACTGGGCCTCACAATGGGCCCTTCACAATCCATATTAGGGGGGCTTTTTTCTGTTCAAGATAGAAACACTTCGACACTAGCACTTCTATAAGAGAGACAAAGAGGACAAGCTTCCACAGCCGTATCGCACTCCGTACAAAGACATAAATGCCGACACGGCAGCAGAACAACCGAGGCGACTCGTCTCCGACATGCTTTACAGCTCGGACCAACTAACGAAGTAGCAGTTGATGATACCGATACGGGTACGACTCGTTCTGGGTCAATGTAGGCTGACTCGGCATCTTCAGCTTCACCACCACCACCACCGGCACATCCTAACATTCCACTTTCATTATCTCTCTTATTATCCTGTGCACAACCACCAGCACCGCTCATTATGGCATGTTGTAACTGTGCCTGTAAATTTACTGCCGTTTCTTCTTGTGCTTTAGCTTTTGCTTGCCAAACTTGCGCCTCTGCTCTAAGCTGTGCAACTTGCGCTTCTAACTCTGCATTTTTACAGACAGCTTTTTCCATTTCCGCTTCTCTTTCTCTCAGTCTTTTTGATACTGACTCTTCTGCTATACCTAACAAAGCTTGATAGTGGCTTTGCCTTCTCTCTGCTAAAGTACGCCTCAACTGATCCCCCTGTTCCAAATATAGAAATAATTAATACATACGTTGAAATCAAAAACCTTTTTTTTTTTTTTTTGACTGAGTTAATTGGAACCCGTTAAAATCTTGGAGGGGTGAAATTAGTACCTGGGCTTTAATGAATTGATCAATTTCATCCCTTTGTTGTTTAATTTGGACAGAAAAATCATCTGTCAATAAAGATGAAAGAGATGAAGATTGGTGAAGTAGATTCTGATGCTGAACTTGTTGCTGGTGGTGTTCTCCGAATGCTAATTGAAGACCAGTAGAAACAATATTTTTCTGGTGTTGTTGTTGTTGATTTTGAAGTTGGGCAATATTTACAAGCGTTGATTGATTTTGAGTTTGAGATTGTTGTTGCAGTGAAAATAAATTGATTGGCATATGACCTCCATTAACAGTTTCTCTTCCTCTTTTTCGAGGATTATTGTTATTAGAACACACTGTTGATAACAAGAAAAGGAAGCACATTTCAATATCAATACCCAAATGGGCAAAAGAGAAACAGAAGAAGAAAACAGAGTATTTGGTGTTACCTCCATTGCTGGTAGTGTTACTATTGAAAAATATATGATGAGATTGATCAAGAAATGCCCCTGATTGTTGTTGTTGTTGTTGTAAGGAATAATTGTTCCCAAGTGAGTTCTTTCTATCTTGCCCGTTCCTATACATATAAAACAAAACAAATACAATAAACAGAACACATTAGATGGGATTCAAGAAAAACAGAGCAAAACAGAGGAATGCAGAGAAATTGAAAATGCACCCACCTGTTCAAGAGCAAAACATTAGATGGGTATTGAGATTGAACAGCCATGGATTGAGTTTGTAAAACGAATGAATAATCGAAGAGGAGAAGAGAGAATGAATAACAAATATTGAATTGTAAAAAAGAGAAAGAAGAGATATAAATAGAAAGAGAGATGGGAGATGAGAGGGTATATTGATAGATAGATGGTTAAAGAGAAGGACAGAGAGAGGTATAACAAGAAGTGTATGAATGAATGAATGAATGAATGAATGAAACGAAATGAATATGAATATGAATGGGGGGTGAGAGCGCGAAGTGGGCGCAGGTTAAATTAACGTGCACACACACCCACCATGAATGCTATAAGAAGCTTAAGAAAAGGAAAGAGATAAAAGAAATCCCGAAACCAATAAAAAAAGGCGGACTATTCAATGGAATGAATGGGGTTACGTTTCTAGAGGAGAGGAGAGGAGAGTATTGGTTTGGACTTGGAGTATCTGTTGTTGAG
>JAJJMA010102002.1:0-28666 GCA_023529015.1 Papaver nudicaule | reverse complement strand
CTCTGTACAAGTTTCTGATGACCAACAGAGATTATCCATTGGCCATGGTGGGAAGTAAAATGAAATTGACTCACCCATTTGGGAATCGTCGACTATCTGATCATCAGAGGGGAGAATCAAGCACGGATCCGATTTGTGTGGATGAATCTTCATCACCTTCTTCCTCAGTCAAGGCTACAGCTGACTCAAAAACCTCGGGTGCTGACTTGTCTGAATATCGTTCTTCTGGGTTCATACCGTTACAGAAAAATCAGCTCCCGACTCACGGGTGCTACGAGTCAACTCGGCGATGTAACCCTCTCAAGCCTTCGGTCTGGTTGCCTGTAACAAGACAAATGTCTGACCGAGAATCTACTCTGGCCGGTCAGTCTGCAAACCTGTCAGGTATGTCAGAAAATTCAGGGGTACGTGTTAACAAACCTTCTTTGTTTTGTCCGCAAACTACGCCAGCTGGTTCCTCTTCTATTCTTGGTCCTAGACCCGTGTCCTGCTCCGGAACCGCTTCTTCAGAACCAGTTCAACAAATATCAAATCCAATGGGCCATTCCCCTAGTCCAAGCCCAACTTCTAAATGGGATAAATTGGTTCTGGGCTTTCCTTCAAGTGAGAAGGGCAAACGTCCGCTGGACCAGCAGGAGTCAATCTCAGAGTTGACTGGCAGAGACTCTATTCCAATGTCGAACATCTTCAAACCAGAATATGAGCATTTGGTTGCTGAGTATCTTCAACTAATTGATGCTCATGTCAATATTACCATCTCAATGATTCAAGGGAGACCTCTGGTGAATATCTCTCATAGGCATAGTGAAAAACCAATTCAAACGTTCACCAGGAGATTTAATCAAGATTCAAGAGACCAACTTCCTCCTTTGGACTTTGCTGCTGCACCTTCTTCATCAAAGACTCGAAGAATTAGGAACATAAATGAACTACTTGATGTTCGTTCTCCTTCACCATGTATGTCTCCAGCTGAAGTACCTATAATCCGTCGTTCGAAAGGGGATGATGCAAGCACTTATGAGCAGCATTACATCTCATTGAATGAGACTCTGTATAACCATACTTACCCCCTACATATATATTCCCTATCATAAAGGATTCTCAGGAGGAATTCAGAGAAGCAATACCAGCTTCTTCACAAAGGTTAAACCATAAGGGAGGCAATGCTGGAAGGAAGGTTTCAATCTCACAAGATGATTTCTCTCATGATGAGATTGAGGTTGCAGAAGTACTATCAACTACAATTCGAGTGCCTACTGATGCGGGGCATTCACATAAACAATGATGGCTCAATTCCATAATCCACAGCTGCATCTTCACAGCTGCTGGATTCTTTTTTGGACAATCTGGCTTGTGCTTGGGCTAGGTTTGAAGATTACTACATACTTCGGCTTTATGTTGTAGGTTCTTGTCTATAGTTGGTTAGCCTATGTGAATAAAATGTTGCACTGTCATGTTTGTCAGTTCGGAGTCTTTACTCTCATGGATCAGGTCGGATACTCACACACTGTCCTCTTAGGTGTGGTGAGGATAATTCTCAACGGATCAGACCACTCCTTGAGTTGGTCATGGCGCTTACGAAAGCTATGGCAGTCATGCCACCTTCTACAGTATGCTTTTCAGTTTGTAACAAATGTTTTGTACGTCTCATGCTTTGGTATGCCTATTCATGAGAAGGCCTTGGGATCACATTGTACTATTTCAATGATAATGAATATATGAGGTCAAGGTCTACTGTTAAAAAAAAAAAAAAAATTAATCCGTTGAGATTGTGAGCGCCCAAAAGTGGGGCGGAGATAAAGAAAAATCGAGGCTAACTCAAGAAGTTCAGGGATATCTTAATACTTAAAACCAATCCGAAAATTCAAACTGTTCCCTCCCTTTTTTGCAAATTTTTGAAAAGAAACTTTGGCTAAAATGTAGCGACAATTAATAATACGGGAGTATATCTTGGAATTACGGGAGACCATTTCTAAAAATATATTAGTGATAACTACCCCGATATTCTCTCTGATCTATTATTGGCTGGAAATCGGAAAATTAGGGTAACTAACCATGTTAGTTACACAAAATTTGTGGAAACATTTTTTTAGATTTTGAAGAAGAAAACCCTCCAAAATTTTCAGCAAAATTCTTTTCCGCGGGATGAAAATCAGACGAAAAATTTCATGGCGGGATTATTCCCGCCCGGTGCTTTGGTATAAGTTCAAATTAAAGGTAAGTTAGAACTTTCATCTCGATAACTTCATCTTATCGTTTTCATTTTTCTTTTTCTTGAAACCCTAAAACTATTATTAGCTCTTACCTTTACTGCTGGTATGATTTGTTAAACCCGATCTCGATTTATATTGTAGCAATGCACATGCATCTGACAATGATGGACCCTTTTAGGCCTTGGTTTTCTATTTTTTATATGGACAAGTAACTGATAATCATGGGTTGTTTTGAATCTTTGTTGTTGTATCAATGATGTTTTGGGCGGAAAAACTAGTTACTGTTTATCATATATCATAGATTTACATGTTAAATATCATGGGTTTTGACTCCTGTTGTATATGTAAAGGTTGGATCTAGGAATGGCTACTTTGATTTGAATATACATTTTAGGTTAATCGCAAGTGGTACTTTTTTGTTTTGTTTTTTGTTATGATAATTTAGTACAATCACACGTTACATGTCATGGGTTTTAATTTCTTCTGTGTTAAAGAACTAGTTTCGCCGTTATCATGGGTTGCTTTCAAGTTATATCTTTCAACGAGTATGTACTACGTCTTTACAAGGGCTTCCTTGAATGGAAAAGCAGGGCTTATAATTATTAAACATGTTGTTGTTGGATTTAGCTAATGTTTTTACCAACACAAGCTCATATTCCTACATATGTTGTACTTTCAGATACACGGTCATGGCGGATTTTGAAGAAAACTCAGATCATGAATTTGGATTTGGAAGTGAAAATGACAAGTACAATGGGAATAATTGCGATTCTGAAGAAGAAGAAGAAGAAGAAGAAGAAGAAGAAGAAGAAGAAGAAGATTCTGAAGAAGAAGAAAAAAAAGAAGATTCTGAAGAAGAAGAAAAAAAAGAAGATTCTCAGGAAGAAAAAGAAGAAGATTCTGAAGAAGAAGAAGAAGAAGAAGAAGAAGAAGAAGAAGAAGAAATGGATTTAGATGGTAGTCCACTCAAAGCTGGAGGATGGGATGAACCCTTTGACGAATATGCATATTATGAAGATACGAACGGTAATGCTTGTAATATTGTCCTGGTTTGTTTTTAATTGTCCATAAATCATGTTTCATAATTTGTTTCTGCTATATATTTACAGTGATCCAAGAAGATGAAATGTTTGATGAGGACTTAGATGAACTAAGACCTTTGCAAGAAGTAGAAACTGCAGTAGTTGAAACTCAGAGTACACAAGCGGGGCAAAGTCGGGATGTTCCGGAGGATAGAAAAGCCAGGGGAATGACAAGGCTTTTAAAACTCCACAAAGATTTTAGAGATGGTTACGCGAAAAGAAGAGAGTTGGAAATCGATGAACTTCGTAGACCAGTAGGTGATCATAGTACAGAATTTGGAAGTTTTCTTGGCGACTTGGTCAGGAAAAGATGCGGTCTTAGATATAATTGCTGGCGTGAAGTAAAAAAGGAGAAAAAAAAATTCTTGTGGGAAAGAGTAAAGGTATACAGCTAGTTATATTCATATCCAAGGTTATCGCTATCTTTATTCATCGTTTATACTGTGTACCTGTTACTAATTTTCCATTGAATGTTATGGTAGCTTTATTACATAGTCGACGAATCGATGAAGCAGCGGATTATGTCTAAACTCGCTGCGCAACTTCGGGACTTCAGAAGGAGATTAGCCAGAAAATATATACTTCCATTTAAGGATGACCCAGAAGCACTAAGTCAAGTCCCCAAAGAGTATAAGCTTATAATTGACCAAAAATGCTGGGATGCGTTTGTGAAATACAGACTTTCGGATGCTTTCAAGGTTAGAGAATGCACTTCATATTTTTTTCTTCATCGTTTTTATGTTTATTATTTCCTAGTCCAACATATTGACAAAGATTCGTTTGTCTGTGCTGCAAGGAAAAATCTAAAAAAGCAAAAGAGTCAATATCTCATTCCATATACCCACATAAGCTTGGACGAGGAGGATACACGGGCATGGCAAAGAAATTGGTAATCATACTTCATCATACTTCACACTTTTAAAGTTAAAAACTGGCAATATTTGTGTTCAATTAACCTATGTTTCATTTTTTGCTGTATGGGTCTCACATATGCAGCAACTCGTAAAGATAGAGGGACTCGACCCTCTACGAAACTGTCGTATTATACACTTTGCTGCATTGTTGCTGCATTACATGCTTTTGAATTGACCTGCTGTTTAACATTTGATGTCATAACTACAGCTAAAAGATGGCATAGTTACCGCTGACCAACTTACCGACCGGTCTTTGATGTGGGAGCTGGGACGCCGATATAAGGGCACGGCTGAAATCACACATGCTGAAACTAAAGCTGCGGTAGAGCGACTTGTAAGAATACCCCACTTCCCAATTGATAATGTTTTTTTCGTCGAAGTAAATGCGCAATGTTCAAACCAGAATTTAAGCTAAATTTTTCAACTCTACATTGGGCACAGAAGCATTATCGAAATCAGATTCAACAGGGAACTATACAGGTTCCTCCGCATCAGGATGCCGTGACACTTGCGATCGGAGTGGATAATGGCGGGCGTGTCAAAGGGGCCGGCTTTGGAGTGTGCCCGAGCATGTTCTGGAATGTTGACAAGCGGAAAAGGCAACCCGTGAAATCTACCGCCGATCAACTAAGGAAACAGGTGGAATCTAAGGATGCACTAATAACCCAGTTGGTAATGTCGCTGAAGTCGTTAGCATCAAACCTCGCTGCTCAAGGAATACCAGTACCACTCATTGCTTCCGAATTGATCAGAAATCATGGACCAAAAGTAAGTGTTTTTACCTGCAAAAACAAGTGTACCGTCTCTGGGTACTTTCGTAGTGCTCGGAGATCAAAGTCGAACAAGGCAAGCCTAAACCACGGATGGCCGTTCCCACCTTGCTTCGGTCACAGAGAGGATAGAGGTTGGTCTAGGGAGGGAAACAGCGAAGAAACTTGAGATCAGGTTGAAGGTGAGTTTTTGGGTGTTTGAGTTCAAGATTTCTGTCGTGAAGTCGACTAGAAATCTCCAAGGCTAGAACGAGTTTAGATTCTCAGGTGCTTTTCTCTGAGGCTCTGTGTGTTTTCTCGGTGTTCTGAACGTTCTTGATTGTTCTGCCTTGGAAGATAGAGGAAGCCTCTATTTATAGTTTGAACTCACCCTGATCTCTCGACAGAGATGGTGGACGTCATGGAAGAGTGGAGGAGTGGAGGACATGCGTTGGTTTCCGTAACTGTCTGAGTCGTGTGGAACATGCCCACTCGTTCCATCTTCCCTTAACTTCCCACTATCTCCATCAGTTTCTTTCAACTGCCGTAGACCGCCAGACCAATACCCCTAAAGTTATCCCCCCGTGTGATGTTTTGATGTCTCGAGTGAGTGATGCACAGATATTGCATAGTTGAGTTGAGTGGAGTCGTATAACTAAGTGTTGCGTAGTTGCTTTGAACCAGGCAGCATTGCGTAGCTATAGCCATGATTTTGGCCAATGGTAGGTATGGCGCCATGGCCTCTTGGTCAAGGCAAAACCTCTTGTGGCGCCATGAATATGGCGCCATGGCTCATGGTCGTGTTTTAGACATGCTATATATCTCGTGCCGCCATGAATATGGCGCCATGGCCTTTTGGCCACAGAACAATCTTGTGGCGCCATGAATATGGCGCTATGGCCTTTTGGCCAAAGACTAATCTTGTGGCACCATGAATATGGCGCTATGGCCTTTTGGCCAAAGACTAATCTTGTGGCGCCATGAATATGGCGCCATGGCCTTTTGGCCACAGAATAATCTTGTGGCGCCATGAATATGGCGCCATGGCCTTTAGGCCAAGGGATAATCTCGTGGCGCCATGAATATGGCGCCATGGCCTTTTGGGCCACGTAACAATCTTGTGGCGCCATGAATATGGCGCCATGGCCTTTTGGCCAATGACTAACTTTGTGGCGCCATGAATATGGCGCCATGACCCTTTTGGCCAAGGGATAATTTTGTGGCGCCATGAATATGGCGCCATGACCCATGGCCTTTTAGGCTAAGGCATAATCCTTGTGGCGCCATGAATATGGCGCCATGGCTATGGCATCTGGCCAAGCTTAGCTTTGTGGCATCTTGTGCCTTAGTCGTGGTGTGCGTGCTCGCGCTACAACCCGCTTTGAAGTCATGGCATGCTTATCCATGGTACGCTAGACCATCCTGAATTTGGTATTGGGTCCGCTTAGGCCTTTTTAGGCTGGTGTATGCTTCTCAGAGAGCTCTGGGCCGGCCTGGAGCTTCGATATTTCTGAGGTTTGCACCAAGACTCGTGTATTGAGTCGTATTTCAAGAGGAAATCCATGAGGATACGTCTCTGTTGATCTTTCACCGTGTACCATCAAGCGAGGTCTGGCTCTGAGCTGATCGATGGGTTTAATATGTTGGTGAGATCATTGATACTGCTCTATGACATTACCCTCTCCAACGGAGTTATAAGAGAGAGCTCATAGAGGGTTTAGCTTCATGGAATGGATTGCACCCCGAGCTATAAAGATGAGCCTGAATAGGCAACTGTCTTTAGTAAGACATGGTTTCGAGAGTGTTTTGACAATTTTGCCCCTCTCTAATTTTCCACCATCTACAGTAAGTTAACTGATCCATTAGATGGTATGCGAATGAGATTATATTTACTTTGTCAATGATTTGGCACGCAGTATCTAAAATTTCATCACATCGTTCAACTTCACGCTTCAGGAAAGTTCGACAAGTCTCTCGTCATCTTCACCAGGAGGTGATGGACTTGGAAAACAGATCCATCTATCTGAGGATGCGATGCATTCAACTGAAAAATCCTCAAGAAAGCAACTTGAATCTGAACAACTGAAGGCTTCTTCAAATAAGAAACGGTCTGCTACAAATGGGAAAGGCCCTTCAACTAAGAAACCTTGTGCTCCACCTAAGAAAGGCTCTCCTAGTCAAGATCTTGTGACCGTTAGCCCCAAGTCCGTGCTATCTAAACAGAAGTCTCCGACTCCTCCATATACTCGGGACTCTAACAGTTCAGCAACTAGACAAGGCGATAAAGGATTAGGAAATGTAATATACATTATCTTATTCCAGGAATTTAAATTTATATTTTGTTTTGTGTACGTGTTCTCTTTATGATGTTCGTATGTCATGTATTTATGCAGGGCATAGAATGTGAACTTTGGTCTAGCTATAGGGAAAACATCGTTGCTAGAGGTGCAGCTTTTCTGTCTGATGCCAAAAAGGTGATAGTGCATGGAGTAGAAGTGAAGATCGCTTGCTACAGAGTCCAGGTTAATGAAGTACTGAATGAAAATCTCCCAGTTCCGATACCCTGCTCAGAGATTAAAACGTTAGGTGAGGCTAAGGGTAGTTTCATCCCTTGGCCCAAAGCTGAAACCGCATTTCTTCAGAAACCTCAGTTAATTTCTTTGCTTGGCTTCTTTTTTCCATCGAATAATTTTCTACATCAATCTGCCTCATCCAGCTTGTACTCAGAAGTATGTTAGACATAGATATGTTGAATCAAACCCACAGTAGCTTAGGTAACTAATATATGCTGTCAACCCTATAAATCTCGAACGCTTACAAATGATTTTAGCTGTGTCCTCGTAGGACCAGTGTACGTGAATCCTAAATATTACTGATCAGGCGACTCTACAAAAATTGCGTTAACCAAATTTTCTGCAACAGATTGAAAGTTCTAAAGAAGCAGATTCAGCTACTCGAATGGAATCTCAAAGTGTAGAGGGTGTAAAATGCAACATCTTCTTAGACACTAGGGCAAACGTTCTCGCCAGAGGAAAAGCTTACTGGTTTGAGGGGAAACGGAAACTGAATGGATCACAGTCACAGGTTTCGTGCTACAAGATCTTCGTGTCGGAAATAGTAAATGGAAAACACTGTTTAGCCATTCCACACAGGGATATTAAGACTCTAGATGATGCTCGCGGAAAGTATATTCTTTGGCCCCAAAGCTTCACCCAGCTTTTTTCTCCTGAGGTTAGTTGTAATGCGTTATGTGTTCTTTGTTCGCTGAATGTTTCTTTACATGAATCAGAGACACAGATGCTAGTGTGAATTAGAGTACCTAATAAGTAGAGATATGTGGAACCTGTTTGATATAGCTGTACAACCATTTTTCCTGTTTATTCAGATGGCCAGCCAATCCATATTGGATTTGGGAATACATATTACAAGAATCCTAACCATAACCTAAAAAAAATGCAGCAGGTACCTAAACGAAATGATGTGCTGCAGAAAGAGAGTCAAAAAGCTGATCAACTTGAGAATGGTTCTCATAGTACAAAATCCCAATCTGGGCCACCAGAGAATACTAAGAAAAAGGTACACAATTCATTCTAACTTACTGTTACATTGTTGGAGAATTACTTTTCCTGCTTCTTCTCATGACCAATGAGTCCATGTCGGGTTCGAATATATGCTACTTTACCCTCTTGCTGCAGGTTACAAAAACTGGTGTGCTGCAAAAAGATAGCCAGGAAAAAGGAGATCGACTAGCTGGAACCGGTTCTCGGGGTACAATATCTCAATCTGGGCAACCAAAGAAGGCAGTCAAAGTAGTCGGAGCACCAAGGGTTTCTGAGATTTCGCCAACTCAACAAAAATTGGTATTTGTTATTTTACAGGCACTGATTGAATATATACATATTTTTTTATTATAATTTTCATATGCCATATATTTCTGCAAGGTAAAGAGTGCAGAATTTATGGAGATTCTAAAGGGAACCCCGTTGCTAGAGGTAGAGCATTTAGATCACCAGGAAAACATCATTTAATTGAAACAGGTGCAGATGTTGACTGCTTTGCGGTCGAGATCGATGAAGTATTCGATGGAAACTACAGTTTACCTGTACAAGCTGAAAATTTTGTGAAATTAAAAGGTGCCGAGGGCTCAGTCATTCCTTGGCCAAAGTCCTTGACTTTTGGTGTTAAGGTTGGTTGCTTAGCTTGTTTGCTTTACTCTTGAAAACATTTATTTAATAGTTAGTCAATCTACGTTTATGCTGATAAGGATATGAGTGCCTTATGCACAAAAATAAAGATGAACCAAGAATGATTGTGAAAATTACAGAACTCAATATATGAGGTTACCTAATTGATTATGACTCAGTTAAGCTGTGTGCAGCCTTCATTACAATTTTGGTACAGTTACTGTTGGAAAATAATTTTATCCTTGTCTTCGCATGACCAACGAATTCACGTTGGATATGCATGAATCCTGAATATTACTCTCTTGCTGCAGGAAACTCCAGAGTCTTCTCCAAAAAATCCAAAAGAGCACGGAGTACCTGTTAAACATACTGACAAGCTTATTTCTGCGGAGCTAAAAGAAGATGACCAAAGAAAAGTGGATCTACCAAAAGACCATGAGATACAACAATCAGCAGCCAAACAGCATGTTGAGAGTCAACGAGAAACACAAGTACATAGTGTGACTGCAAAGGAAAAAATCCCAAAGGGGGCCCGCAAGAGGGCCATGTCAGAATATCAAGTTCCAGATGGTAGCCAGAGGTGTACCAGGAACCAAGGCAAGAGGCATCAACAAAATTGTAGTCCACTGGATGTGGAGAACCCAGCATCTAAAAAACAGAAGCAAATACGAGAAACACAATAATGTTTTAGATAGATGGTGAGCAAACTTTGATAGCAAAGTCCAAACATTTTATCTTGCAAGCTTTTATTTGAACATAGTTTAGACATTTTCTTTTTTCATATCATCACAGCAATAAAAATGATTGTGTTCTAATTTACATTTGTGTAAAAGACGGGTTCGGGTTCGGGTTATGAGATCAAGTCTCTTACCCAAGCCGGCACCCGGAAAAATGGGCATATAAATGAACGGCCATTAGATGCATCTTAACGGCCATAAATTCATCAAATTGAACGGCCTTAAATGCATCTAAATTGACGGTCGGAAATCCATCTAAATTGACGGTCAAAAACCCATCGAATAAGAAAAAAAATGGTAATAATTGAACGGCTGAGGTTCCATCCCAATAATACAATTGAACGGTTCCTAGTGGAACACGTGGACGGATGGGAACACATCCTGTTTGACGGCTGAGAATCCATCATTTATCCTCAAAATTCGCCCGAGATGAACGGTTCCCACAACTACACGTGGATGGTGGTAGATCAAATATTAACGGTATCCATGACTACACGTGAATGGTGTAAGGTCAAATATTAACGGTATCCCTGGTTACACGTGGATGGAGGAAGATCAAATATGAAGGGTGAGAGATGCACCAGAGATTGCACTCGTTCGCGTGGCTAAATAAACACTTTGCGTGTCTTAAGTGCAGTAATAGGCCACATGAGAAGCAATTTCTCGAGGCTAAAGGGAAGCAACAGCCACGAGTGAAGCAAGTTCACGAGTCTAAAGGGTAACAACAGCCACATGAGAAGCAAGTTAACGAGTCTAAAGGGTAGCAACAGCAACGTGATTTCGAACAACACTTGGGAAAAGCTGCGGCACCATGGCGGCTTTGTCACGCGAATTATAGCCGAAGGCCACACGAAATTTCGCGTTGCGGAAAAGGTAGTCTAAAAACACGCAATTACTTGCCACGCGACGAGCATTTGTGATTGGCGTGACCTAAACCATACGGCTACGCCAATCTGGCGTGGCATCAGACCAGATTTGTACTAGTGGTAATTCAATTATAGGTTAGTAAGATGGACATCTGTACAACTGATGAATTCTTAATAGTTTAATTCAAACTTAAATAAACTTAAAAAAACCTTACATGTTATGCATCTGAAATGGAGATATGAATAAGAAGATTAATCAAACATTAAGACTAAACTAGTTTGTTGATTGAACTAACCCCTCTTTTCGACAAAGGGAGCCCTTGCTCTAGTTGTGGCAGAGAGATGGATATTTTTGGGGATCACGCCTTGCATTGCTCGCATAGTATTGGTCTCAAGTACATGCACGATCTGGTTCGTGACACCTTTGCGGATATTTGTTATCGTGCGGGTGTCCCAGCCAGGAAGGAGGTGGACTTGGGGTTTCTCTCGGACACTGGCGTTGCTTTGAGACCTGCGGATATCTTGGTATACAATTGGGATAATGGGCATGATGTGTGTATGGATATCACAGTTGTTTCTCCTTTTACAGGCGTTGGGGTGCGCGCTTTTGTTCCTGGCAAGGCAATTGATGATGCTGTCGCTCGTAAGAAGGACAAATATTTAGAAAAATGTACTTCTCAGGGTTTCGGTCTTGGAGTGCTTGCTTTTACCACTTTAGGGGAGTTGGGTAGTGACACGGTGGAGTTTTTGAAGAGATTGCGCAATTATATGGCTAGCCATGATGCGAATGTCATAGTAGGTGATTTTCTTTTTCATAGGATTGGAGTTGTACTTCAGAAAGGGATTGGTGCCCAGCTTGTTGCTAGGCTTCCATCTAAATCTTGTAATCCTATTGATTCTGATTCCGATTCAGATTAATAAATAAATATTTTTTCTAAAAAAAAAAAAAAAAATCTGAAGAAGGGTCTGCAAATGTCACATGTTAAACTGTTTATTTCTTGAAAATTCCGGCAAACAACGAATCTTCTTGGAAAATTCCGGCGAACAACGAATCCATCTCAATTCCTGATCGAGATTTATTCATTTTTAGCCTAATGATTTGTGAATCTCTCGAACAAAATTAATGAAGTGAGACGGGTATAACCAGGTTACTTTAAAAGTAATTACCAAGTATATCTTGAACTAGGACTGATCCATGTTTAAGGGTCATCTAATATGTCTTTGTTCCAAGTTATGAGGTTTATGGCAAATCTCCTAAAAATCAAGTTTATCATCGTTTAGTATGTTTTGATTTACCTGATTTGGGATATATTTTTTTTTTGTTTCATTATTAACAAGGGTCGACCTTTTGTGTCTAAATTACAAATCAATTAGGCGATAGTCATGGGTCCAGGGAAAAAAAAAGAAGGATAATGATTAACACACAAACGGTAAAAAAGCCCGGTGCGTAGCACGGGCATAATTTTAGTAATAAAAACAATTGAAACACACTACGTGATATCACCTATTAGGTGGCGTAATAAGAAACACGGTTGGGCGTATGAGCATCAGAGCGTTTAACTAACTATCCAGTCCTGCATGACTATCATTCAAGTCTTTGACCTCAAGATCACTGGCCAGTTACTCTGCCTGTAATTAGGAAACCGAAAAGGGGGGAAATAAAAAGCAAAAGGACATGAAATTTTAAATGCCAAACATAACACACTTCATGACTGCTGAGTTCCTACCGAAGAGTCAAAAAGTGTTTTAGTGGGAAAGAGTTTAGTGTATGCTTACGTTGTGTCGTTGTGATTCATGTTGTCGACTGTCCACTTACTCAAGTGCATTTATAGGTCATTGACTCTTTGGGGTGTGCATTACGTACTTGAGCCGACAACAGGTCGGTTAGGGTAAATTCAAAACGGGCCGAACGGGCAGTGGGTCAATAGTAATTTTATTTAGCTTGTGCGTCGGCCTTGCGTACACCGTATGTGCTTTGTAACACTTAACCTTTTAACCTCAAATTCTTTTTAGTTTGGTCGTCTAAACCATTTTGAGCATAAAATCATAATAAATTTGCCGATGCCAACATATTATAGTGGTACAATTATTGATGATAATATCAATGACTTGAGTTTGAAGCTCATAGCACCAAATTCTTTTTTTTTTGATAAATGAAGGATATATATTGAAGAAAAAAGAGGATATGTACAAATATTTACAATAAATCACCCTTAGGAGATCAACACTAGAGTATTACAGATTCACAATAGTCTCCCAATTAATGAAATAGAATTTGAGTTGTGGAGTAACCTTCAAAAAAAAATTCTTTGTGACTCCAGAGTTGGATATTCATTTTTACTGCAGCAATAAGGTAGTCCGTGCTTCTAGATTTTCCCCCATTAACGCACGCATTTCTTTCAACCCAAACTTCCCATAGAATCGCACAAGGCAGCAACCTCCAGATTGTGTAGTTCCTGTCATTCATTTTTGTGATTCTCCACGCCCTCAGATTGTCTTCCACTTCCTTGTGCATAACCCATTTCACCTTCCATTTGCTTAAAAAATAATTCCATATTGACAGCGAAGTATCACAATGTATGAACATATGAGAAGATGTCTCGCAGTTCTTATTACAGAGCACACAAACAGTGGATGATATGTCAACTCCCCTGGCTTCAAGCATACACCTTGAGGGGATAGAGTGATGCAGTTCCGCCCAGACAATGAAGCCAACTTTAGGTGGAATCAAATTGCCTCCTAACAAGTGAATAAAATTACAGTTAGCATACCTCTCCATGAGCTTTTCATATAGTTTTTTAGCTGTAAATTCTCCCGTAAATCTGTCCTCCGTCTGTCCATCAATATGCACATCTCTAAGATCATATTTGAGCTCTAAAAAATCAATAGCTTCTGCTGGATTAAGCCTACGCCTGAATCTCAGTGACCACGAGCCTGTATGAGCTTCAAAAACGCTACAATTCTTGTGCAAACTGAGTTTAAAGAGCCTCGGATACTTAGAAGATAAAGACTTATTATCGACCCACCAGTCATGCCAGAACATTGTTCTCTTACCATCACCTACTCGTAGATCAGCAACAAAATAGAATTTGTCCTTGACCAACTCTATGTCGTGCCACATACTTCTACCGATGTTCTCTTCATATTGCATAGGGCATAAATTCTCAGGGTTTGAGGATGTTTTCTCACAAATAATATGGCGCCAAAGTGCAGTTTTTTCAGTCGCATATCTACCATGCCACTTAGCCATCAAACTTTGATTGACTGCCCTCAAATTTCTTATACCCAGTCCACCTTTACTCCTTGGTCTACAAATCTTCTTCCATGAAACCCAACTCATTTTCTTCTTGTCATCTTCTTCTCCCCACAAAAACTTCCTCATAATGCTATTAAGTTTCTTCTCAACATCATAAGGCATTTGAATCAAAGAAAGGTAGTAAACCGGTAGACATGAGAGTGAATTCTTGATAAGAGTTATTCTGCCTGCCTTGTGTAGGAATTGCTTCTTCCAAGGTGCTAGTTTTTTCTGCATACGCTCAATCACTATCTCCCAAACTTCAGTGTTTCTTCTCGTCGCTCCAATTGGAAACCCCAAGTAAGTGATGGGTAAAGAATCCACTTTACAACCCAGCTCTCTCGCGAGATTGTGAATAACATCATCAGCTCCCACACTAGTGAAAGAACTTTTCTTTAAGTTTAACTTTAAACCTGTTAGCACTTGAAATACCATAAGAATGATCAATAATCTTCTGACTTCCACCACAGATGCATTTAGGAAAATTATAGTGTCATCTGCAAATTGCAGATGCGAAATAATGGTACCCCCTTCTGTAACCCGAAAGCCACCTATTTTACCCTCATTGACGGCTTTGTTTAACAACTTAGATAACACCTCCACAACCAGCAAGAATAGGAAAGGTGACAAAGGATCACCTTGTCTTAAACCCTTGCTTGGTTTAATTCTTTCAGTCGCCACACCATTTACCAGAATGGAAAATTGAGCCGAAGTAACACACCATTTTATCCATCCAATCCATATATCCCCAAATCCATTTCTCTTCAAAATAGCAAACAAGGAATGCCAATTGACATTGTCAAAGGCCTTTTCCATGTCTATTTTGCAGAGAATACCCGGTATTTGTTGCTTCAATCTGCTGTCTATACACTCGTTTGCAATGAGCACACCATCCAGTATTTGCTTGTCTTTGACGAAAGCACCTTGGGCATTAGAGATTAACCCTGGCATAACCTTCTTCATTCTTTCTACTAACAGTTTAGAGATTACTTTGTAAAAACTACTGATTAGACTAAGAGGTCTAAAATCCTTGGTAGTATACGAGTTCTCCTTCTTATGAATTAGCTTAACGAAAGAGGTGTTAAGTCTCCAATCAACCTTGCCTTTTCTAAAGAATTCATTCACTGCAACCATCACATCTTCTTTAATAATTCCCCAACAATGTCTATAGAACTCCATATTGTATCCGTCAGGCCCTGGTGCCTTGTTATTACCACACATTTTTATCACACCATAGACTTCCTCCTGCGAAAACTCCCTCTCTAGCCAAATGCCATCTTCTGAAGTAACTTTATTAAAATCAAAGTTATCAAAGTTTGGCTGAATAGAAGTATTAGCTGTGAACAATGTAGAATAAAACTTGTGAAGTTCACTTCTGATAGTGTTTTGATTAAAGACGTCAACTCCATCAACTTCCAGCTTGGTTATGTGGTTTCTCTTGTTCTTAGCATTGGCCATACAATGAAAAAAGTGAGTATTCTTATCGCCATCCTCAAATCCTTGTACTTTCGCCCGTTGGAATGCCATCCTCTCTCTGGTGGTTTTGACTAAATTAAGTTGCACCTCCATCTGATATCTTTTCGCCCTTTGAGTTTGGTTTAGTGTAGACGATTCCTCCGGTAAATTCAAATTATGAATTTTCTCAGCTAAGTCATCTTCTTTCCTTCTCACATCGTCATATATCTCCTTATTCCACGCCTTTATGAGAAATTTCAAGTTTTGGAATTTTCTGAATTGAATATAACTCGGAGTTCCAGAAAACTTCAACTCTGTCCACCATTGTTCAATCTTTGCAAGGAAGTCTTTGTGAGAGAACCAATGGTTCTCGATTTTAAAGTGATGCCCAACCTTCAAATCTGGATTAAGGTGAAGTAGCAGTGGATTGTGATCCGATACTGTTCTTACAAGAGTTGTTTGTGTAGCCAATCTGAACGCATTGTTGAATCTAGAACATATTAGGAATCTGTCGATTCTGCATAATAGAGGGTCATCTTGCTTGTTGGTCCATGTGAAGGAGCCACCACACAAAGGGAGGTCTACCAATTCATGCTCCACAATAAAGTCGTTTAAGAGCCTCATGTTCCTGACATCTCCACCATCTTTGTTTCTTTCCTGCTCTGTCCTTACTGAGTTAAAATCTCCAACGAGACACCACGCTGCTGTCAACCATTCCCTTACTAAGGCTAAATCCTGCCAGAATAGCTTTCTTTGTTCATGATCACAGGGTGAGTACACATTAGTGTGAATGAAGGAGAATCCCGTGTCTTTAAACTTGAATATTATGGAAATAGAGTTCAAACCAATACGTTCATCAACAATTTCCAGTTTAGATGAGTCCCAAATTGTTAGCTGTCCACCACTATTTCCCATACTGCCTTGCGATGGTATCATCCTCCAACCGTAGTCACTGCTGTGCCAAAGTTGTCGTACAAACCATGGCGACATTTTCATTATCTTAGTTTCTTGCAGACTACATACCAAAGCCTTATAAGCAAAAACCAAGTCTTTAACGGCTACCTGTTTGTTGTAGTTGTTTAGTCCCCTCACATTCCAAGCTAACAGTTTACTGGCCATTGAAACCATCGTTTTCCCCTAACGTAACCTCAATCCCTTCATCATTGAGAGCATGCTCTGTAGCATTAGAGTTGGTAGTCTCTAAGCTATCAGCTATTTGTTGCCCCTGTGCCAGTGCATCGTACTTCGCTTTATATTTTCGTAACATTTCTTGCACTACCATCTGAGCTTCAGGATCGTTTTGTTTTTGAATCCCTCCAACCCTGCTGCATAACTCCAGAATCATTTTAGAGGTTGAAAAGATAACCTCGTTTGCATCAAATGTGGCATTCTGGATATCTCCCAATTTTATGATGATTTGATCATCTTTTACTGAGAATAGAGGAGTTTCAAGATCATTTTCCACCTGTTCTACCTGATCTAGACTCATCCTTGGTACTTGGTGCAGCAACATTCTCATTCAAATGAGTATCACTCCTAGATTTAGTGCCACTTGCAACATGGACTGGAAACGCCTTGTCGACAACTGAAAAGATGCCAAATATGTCGTTCTCCTCCTGCAAGATAGATACACCTTTGTCCCCACAAACAACTTGAGAACAAGAATTACCTAGTGCTCCACCTTCTCCACCGGTAACCGCTTGTTGACTAGCTATTGTAGTTTCATTGGTGTTATTCTGAACAGTGTCGTTGATCATATTAGTTTCACCTCCTCCATTACTAATTTGAATCAACTCTGCATGTTCAATGCCAGCATGATTTGCAAAAGAGTTGTTCAACCTGTTTGCTTCCTCTTCAACAGAATTAAACATTCTTTGACCCTCACCTGACATATACATACCCACTACTACTCCATTAGTGTTCAAGCAAAAATGATTAGGAACACCTCCTTCTTTTCCTCTCTCATCTTGTTGAACAGAAGTGGAAATAGTTCCAATGCCAGTATGTATCTTAAGAGTTGTGTTTTCTCCTCCTGCACTAACACGCACTCTGTCGGTATATCCCCTGACCCCAACAAGCTGATCAGTACTCCTGCAATTAGGTCTCTCCCCTACACAACCTTCCTTGCATTGAGTAGGAATCAAACCTGTTCTATCATGGCTACTACACCCGCCATGGCAATAAGATTCATATGGAATTTGGCTAGGATGTGAACAAATACGATCCCTGCAGCATTTATTATGGGTTTTTTCCATTGCATTCTTATTAGTCCCCATGGACTTGTCACCAACAAGCAAAGAAGTAGCAGTTAGAGACGATGCTACGTTCTTTGTCGTACAGAGTTTGCCTTCGTTATTGATTGGCATATAAACCCAATTGTCTTCCCTCTGTAATGACCCTGAGATAGGTCGTTGGCTCGACTTCTGCGTGAGTTTTTCATTGTTAAAAGATTTCTGACTTAAACCCACATTGGCAGTATCCATATCAAAATGTCCAGCAGAGTTATCCACAACCATATTTGAATTGGTTGAATTAACCCGGATACATTTAGCGCCTGAAGTCTCGGAAATATTCCAATTTGAAATATTTTCCTTCCTTTTGGGGTTGAAGGAATCAATCAAAATTTGATACTCCATTAATGATGGCTTTATTTTCGGTATGAATTTGAAATCCCATTCTACAGTCGTTATCCGTCTTCTATCACCATCATCAACCGTAAACACCGCCGGAATCTTCGAGAAATCTCCAAGGACTGAGATTCTGAAGAATTGAGTTGATTCTCTCCTCAAGGTACTGACATCCACTTCCGCTAATCCTCCTATTTCATGTCCAATTGATTCTCTCCAACATATTTTGGGAAGTTTTTTGTTTTGGACTTTGGTAGCTTGTTTCCAATTTTCACACCCTCTCTTTCGCTCCTTCCAGATGTTACGATTCTTTGGTACCCTTTTTTTATCAATGATTTTTTTTAGATTGATCTAGAATATCCTTGGTGTGATTGAATTGTTCACCAGGAAAAAAAAAAAAGGTTACGTTTGGATTAGAAATTTAAAGTTAGAAATACTGGTCTTTCGAGAAAACAATTATTTTTAATTATTTTTTTTAGGAGTGGGGTGGGGGTGTACAATGATGAGGTATGCACTACTTGATGGCGTGCTTATAGTTTATGTTCGTTGAATCATCAAGATTTTAAACCCAGAGTCGTCACAGTCGCATCCCATAACCATGAAGACTTCCTAAAGTCGGTATGGTTTGAGAATGAAGTATGACGACTGTTCATCACAATTTTTTACGTAAGATGTGGTTATTTATACTGTCATGATGACTAAATATAAAATTTCGATAGTCGTCATGGTTATTATCCAAAGTCCAAACCATGGCGACTTTTAAGGACTGAAAACACATTCTTTGTCCCAAAAATGTCATTCGTCTTTCATGGTTTGGAGTAGAAACCTTGATGACTAAGCGTGGAATTTCAAGAGTCGTCATGTTTTCTGGTGTAAAATATAACGAGAAAAAAATGTTATTCTACCATGGTTCTGACCATAATGATTATGACTTACGTTTCGAGAAAATGACCGTTGATGTGGGGGCACAAAACCATTGAACCACGTGTCGACATCTTAGAAGGAAAGTAAAATAAGATCAAATAGGGTGCGAAGTATGGAATAGCTCGGAATCCCATCATACAACAGTGAGTTGTCTCAATCACTTAAGTCAAAGACCGCGCACGTGTTCGGAGACAACTTGGAAAGTATCGAAGAAACAGACAGACCCGTGATTATCGATATCCCTCGAGGGACTCATGCCATCGAAACGAATACCACTGCGAAGACTCCCATACCATCGAAGTGCAGGACAGAAAGGATCGAAGAACATAGTTATTTGCCTCAGCTTCGATGACACCTCGATACAAACCGACTTACTTGACAAAGTCTGACACCCACGATTGTGTATATTGTCTTATTAGATGTATCCCATTTTGAATCTGGCACTATATAAGGCGAGCTCAGGCTCATTTGTAAGGGTTGGATTTTTTTGTAAGTCTTGAGGGCTTTGAGAGAGACTAGGTTAGTAACTCTTATGTAATCTCCTCTGGTCATTGAGATCATATCTATTGTAGATTAATCACTAAGAAAACTTTACATTTAATGAATGATCATTTGGTCTTATTATCTATTGTTTGGTTAGATGGTTGATGTCGAGTACAGTATAGTCTAGTAGTTCGATCTGTTACATGACTCAGAATCATGCAGTATAATCATCTTACTTAGAGTTTAATCTGGCTGTTAGGTATAAGATCTCTATGCAGATTTTATACCGACACAGTTTGGCGCTAGAAACAGGGATTGATTAAATGACTTCGGTCTGCTTATGCTTTGTAGGTTTTTCAAAATATTTGGAATTTTTTTTTTTAGATTTTTTAAGTTTTCTCCCTGAATCTTTCCATTTTTTACTTAAAATAGCTCCACAACCTTAGGTTTCTAAAGATCTTGAGCTTTAGCACACTAAGGAAATTTGAGCAAATTGTTATATCAACAGATCGAAGTATCCAAGCTTTGAAAAACAAGATCAAATCAAGATCCAAAAAAAAAAATAAAAAATTCAACCCATGAAAAGAGAAGAATAAAACGGTTGTTCAAAAAAGCTTTTGTGAAAAATAATTTTTGATTTAAGATTTGTCATAATTCCAGAAACACCCTTAGGGTTTTCTCTATTTCATTTTCGCCAAAAGAACTTATAGGGTCATTTTAGAGTTTTACCTTTCAGAATATATCTTAGGAAAGTCAGGAATTCCCTTTTTTACTCGAATACAATCATTTTTGGAAAGTTATTTATACCTGATTCCCGAGAACCCCCATTTTTGGTAGGCAGATCTGGGAAGTAATTTGGGATAACCAAATTAAAAATCCTCGTGTCAGAAATCCTAGGAATATCATTGGATCGTACAATAAACAAAATCAGCCTAAAAACCTCATTTGTCTGAATCGGTTACAACCACTAGCATACTTGTCAGACCTTTTAAACATAGGTAGCTAAACTGGACCTCACTTGTCGGTTACTTTTGCAGGGTCGTTTTCGCAAAAGATGGCATCGAAGCACTATACCGAATCGAAGTCAGAAAGCAACGGGCAAATACAACACTTCGCTAGTTGTAACTCGATGATACACTCAAGCAAAAGTAAAAGCCTGCGGAACAATATATCATGAAGGATACACAAAAGGGATAACGAGGGAAAGGAAATCATGATCATCGAAGATGCAATGAAATTTGAACCATGGCAGTTGAAACCAATATATTTCTCAACAGAAGATATCCCAGAAAATGGATCGAGCAACAACCCTTTGGTAATCACAATGAATATGAACAAGATGACGCTACCAAGGATATTGATTGATCCAGGCAGCTCCGTAGATGTTCTTTTTTGGGCAGCTGATAGACGAACCTTTGGCAAAATACCAATGGTTACATCAGACTATACCATCTACGGATTCAATGGCAAACCATCGAAGCCAAAAGGGGAAGTATCTTTGCATATATATGTTGGATCGTTGAAACTTTTAACCACCTTTTGCATTCTAGATATCGAATCACCGTATAATGATATCCTGGGACGACCATGGTTGCACGGACTCATAGGAGTAGCATCCACTCTGCATCAAAGAATAAGGTTTCCAACACCAGAGGGCATGGGCGAAATCATCGGCGACATACTGGATGCACGATCATGCCCAAGACTGACATCGAACAAAGGAAAAATGCGAAGCAGGGACGAAAGGAGCGTCGGAAGCAAGAACGAGTCGAAGTAATACAAAGGGAAATTAATCAAGTCATCGATGGAGATAGCGAAGGAATAATAAAGAAGGCTCCGAAGGACCCTAGTCCTATGAGCGAGGAAATACCAAATTTCACGCTAACAGAACCAACAAAAGATATTAACATCGGAACGGAAGAAGAACCAAAGATAATAAAAATAGGAACGTTAATGGGAGAAGCACAGAGATTGGAACTGGAAAGCTTACTGAAAGAATATGCACGTATTTGCTTGGAGGATGAGTGAGATGCCGGGAATCGATCCAAGTCTAGCATGTCATCATCTGGACATCAATCCTTCGATACGACCATTCAATCAAAGACCAAGAAAATTGACAGATGTATATCAGGAGGTAGTGGAAACCGAACTCAATAAAATGATGGCGACTGGAATCATAAAGAAAATTCAGTATGTTGATTGGATTTCGAATATGGTGATAGTTCTGAAGAAAAACAAGGGAGTACGAATTTGCATCGATTTCAGTAATCTAAACAAAATATGTCCAAAGGACCCGCATCCATTTCCAAGTATTGATCAGATGGTGGATGCCACGGCAGGTCATGAATTATTAAGCTTCATGGACGGGTACTCTGGTTACAATCAGATCCCACTGGGAGAGAAGGATCAAAAGCACACATCATTCATCATCACCAATAGATTATTCTGTTACACCCGCATGCCATTTGGTTTAAAGAATGTTGGTGCTACTTACCAAAAGGCAATGGAGAACATCTTTCGTCCTTGGCTAAAGAAAACTGTGGAAGCTTACATCGATAATATGCTGGTGAAAAGTAAAAAGGCAGACACCCATGTAGGAGACCTGCGAGAAATATTGGAGAAGATGAGACAAATCAACATGAAAATTAATCCTGCTAAATGCATATTCAGAGTCACTTCGGGAAAATTCCTAGGATACATAGGCACGAAAACAGGAATCGAAGCGGACCCATCGAAGGTGCAGGCAATCAGGGATATGCCATTCCTAGCAACGATAAAAGACGTACAAACGCTCAGTGGAAGAATAGCATCCCTAAGCATATTATTGATCGATCCTCGGATCGATGTAAGGATTTCTTTAGCATCCTAAAGAAAGAAGAAAAGTTTAACTGGACAGACGAACGAGAAGCCGCATTCCAGGGAATAAAGAGCTACTTGGCAGGACTACCCGCACTACAATGACCGGACAAGGATGAATACCTAAGACTATATAGTATAGCCAACTCCGATGCCATCAGCGCAGTGCTCGTAACTACAAAGGATGGGGAAAAGCCAGTATATTACATTAGCAGGACGCTCTTACCAGCAGAGAAAAATTACACCAAATCAGAACAACTCATACTCGCATTAGTGGTGACAACTCAAAAGCTTCGAACGTATTTCTAGGCCCACAAGATCATTGTGTTAACCAAGACTCCAATCGAATCCGTACTCAAAAACACTCATGCAGCAGGAAGAATAGCGAAATGGAATGCTCAGATATGACAGGATGACGTCATATACAAAATTCATACAACACGAAAATCACAAGTGATTGCAGACTTTTTAGCCGACTTTCCTGTAGCAGAAGACGACGAAGAAGAACCAATGCTTGGAATCGAAGAAGAGGAGGAACCAGAGGACCTTTTACAACAATGTCACCCTCGAAGATGGGAGATATTTATTGATGGCTCAGTCAATGGAGATGGTCGAGGGATTGAAATAGTTTTTACTTCGCCAGATGGGAAGCGAACAGTGTATTCACTTCGATTGGAATTTGAAGCAACGAATAATGAAACAGAGTACGAAGCCATCATACATACGTTAAAATTCATGCAAGAAATGAAAATATAAGAGGCAAGGATAACCACAGATTCGCAATTAGTGGTCAGACAACTCGATGGGAGCTACCAATCAAACGATTCGCTATTGAAGTACAAGAAGTTAGCAAAAAGGTACATGTCACGGATTTCGAACCTAAAAATACGACATATCTGCAGGAAAGACAACAAGTATGCTCATGCGCTAGCATTCATTGCTTCAAAGTTAACAGACCCAAACATTGTTGCTATCAAGATAGGAAGAGTAAAACAACCATCCATTGAGGAACCGAAGGAAGAGGTCGTAATGGCAATCGAAGCAGAAAGCGAAGACTGGAGGTTACCAATAAGGAAATATCTGGAAACTAAGGAATTACCAAGCAATACACTCTTAGCCCACAAGATTATCAGCAGATCAGGAAACTACAGGATTCTCGACGGAGTTTTATATCGCCAATCTTATCTAGGGCCATTGCTAAGGTGTGTTCATCGAATAGATGGTGTGGCGACAGAACTACACAGTGGAGAAGCAGGAAATCATAGTGGAGCAAGAGCATTAGCCCAAAAGACCAAAGCCCAGGGATATTACATATCGATGCAAAGGAAATTTCCCTGATGTGTGATGCTTGCGAAAGATTTGCCAAAAGGATACATGCACCTGCAACCAACCTAAATTCATTTTTGAGCCCATGACACTTTGCAAAATGGGGGATCGATATTGTAGGACCTTTCATTCCAGGATCAGGACAGCGAAATACATCATCGTGGCAACGGATTATTTTACAAAATGGACTGAAGTTAAAGCGTTGAGAAATCATACTGGTCGAGATGTCTTTACCTTTCTCTGGGAAAATATATTTTGTCGATTTGGTGTCCCTGCTGAGATAGTATCTAACAATGCACAAGAATTCATAGGCACCGACGTCAAGCTTCTACTTAACCAATACAACGTCAGGTTAGAAACATCAACTCCAATATATCCACAAAGCAACGGTTTAGCAGAGGCTACCAACAAGACAATAACGGACAACTTAAAGAAAAGAGTTCTACATAAAAAAAAAAAAACTGGTGCGAGCATCTGCACAATGTATTATGAGCATATCGAACATCTCGATGGGAAGCAACGGGAATGACATCGTTTCAACTTACAATCGGAACAGAGGCAGTGCTGCCAACTGAGATTATGCTACCAACATACAAACATAAGTCACGGGAATAAACCTAACAACCGATCTAATATCTGCAAAACTAGATGATTTGGAAGAAACTAGGGAGGTCGCCCTTCAACACTTAATTAATTATCAGCATGGATTGGCACGAGGATATAACAAAAGAGTCATCGAAAGAGAATTTTAGCCATGAGAATTGGTATTGCGAGAAATCCCACCTTATTAGAAAGGAAACTGCAGAAAATTAGAACCTATATGGGAAGGTCCCTACGAAGTAAAACAGGTAGCAGGGAAGGGAGCATACAAGTTGCTCAATGAAGATGGAT
Organism: Papaver nudicaule; assembly: GCA_023529015.1. Lineage (NCBI taxonomy): Eukaryota > Viridiplantae > Streptophyta > Magnoliopsida > Ranunculales > Papaveraceae > Papaver > Papaver nudicaule. Next base: position 4,064 of record JAJJMA010102002.1, on the reverse strand, counting down.
CGGGAGTAGGAAATGCATGGAATGAAAAATACATAAAAAAATATTATTCATAAGAAAACAATGTACCCATGGCCCTTCGACGCCAAACTTCGATTAAATAAACAAGATTTATAGATTGATCTATAACATATCGATATACAAATCCCACCTGAATGGGCAAAGTCCTACCAAACTATGCGTATCTACAAAGAGGCCCAGACACCAGAATCCTACCAGACTGGCCATACAAATATTTAATGTAAAACCTACTAAACTAGGCATTACAAAGACCTACCAGACTAGGCACAAAGATGAGTTCAATGTGGTCACAAGGGCCCTGTAAACTGCACGATACATTACTCTACCCACAAGACACCCCGTTAGCGATGGGTACTTTGCATCGAAGCTACATAAGCTAAGAAGCAATTGGACCCACTACCATGCGACCTATGAAACCTCTTAGACGAGGCGTCATGGGGATAATAAATGGGATAAACGTCTACCATTAGGGTGGACGGAACCCTGAAGCGGTTAACTCGTTTACATTTATGGGAATGACAAGCGAGTTACGCCAGCTGACGGAACCTCCTTCAAAGCTAAATCTCGCCTTAAGGAGGTGCGAGCGAGAATCGAAGGGTTGAATTCGAGGCCGCGATAGGAGTACAATACCATGTCTAAGATCCAGCTTTGACCGGAACCCCCCATAGTGTTACTTGAACTATCAATGTTGAAATCGATACCTACCATAAGCATCCTGCTCTGCATAGGAAAACCAGGTATCTTCGATGCCTACCTATGCAATCAGGCAAACTAGGTATCAACAACTTCGATATCCTAAGCCGGCTTGAGGCGAGGCAAGTAGCAAAAGGCCTATGTGAAGGGTGATCCGCAGCCCCCACTAACTTGGTTTTCAGTCTCCCACGTTGAAGTAAGCCCTAAGATTGCGCTCTAAGTAACCCACCTAGGAGCCTAGAACATGCAAGAGAAGATGTGCTCGATGACACCTCACTCAAATAGGGGCATCAATGCAAATGAAAGAGATAGGTGTTCGACATCGTAAATAAAATCTTCGAAAGACAAAGCACGCATGATTTCATTACAAGATAAAGCCAATTACAAAGGATCAAAGCATGCAAACCAAAATACAAGTACGGGTTTCTTCTAGAAACAAATCAAAGTTAAACAGACAAACGAAAAAAAAGGGGCAGCAGAAAAGCAAGAATGAAAAAATCATCTTCTGAGCATCTTTATTGCCATCAATGACTGCTTCAACAAGGGAACCATCAACAGTCGGGCCTGTCGAATTCTCTTTTTTCAGTAGTAAGCTTATCACCTTCACCAGTAGAGTTGCTCATAGTTCCTTCTTTGATTTCCTCAGTTCGATCTTCGCCAGTGGGACCACCTTTAGCTCCCCCTCCCGTCTCCTCAGCTCGATTCCCAGACCCTTGGTCCTCTTTTGCACTGCTCTCTTCTTCATTTCTTTCATCATTTTTCTCTTCATTCATCATTTCCTTTTCCTCCTCCTCCCCACCATTTCCTCCAATATCTTCCTCATCATTTTCCTCATCATCACTACTTTCATCATCTTCAGTTTCTAACCTCACCCCTTCCAGGCGGAAGTAACTTAGCATCAGACTCCAAGACACACTCGGGATCATCATCAGCAGCTCTACCATACTTTATTGGTTGCATCCCGAAGTCCCAAAACACAGCACGAGGACAAACAATCACCTTTCGCTTTGGTTCAGAATCAACAGTCTGCTGAAGCTCACTAACTTTCTCCTCCAGCGATTGCACCCTTTCAACTTTTTCCTTCACGTCCTTCTGCAAACTTCACACTTTTTCTTCCAGGAAGCACTCTCTTCCCCTTTGTTCTTCAAATCCAATTGCAACTTCGAGGCTTCCCCGACCTTAGCTTTCAACTCTTTAATATGAACATCTTCATCAGAAATAGCTTAATCCAGCTGTTTTCCGAGATCATCCACAATCTCTGTTTGCAACAAGAAAAGAAGTTAGTTTGGAGGCACCCCAACTGAAACCTCGAAAAAATCACTCTACACAACTTACCTTCGCAACCTTCGCAGCGAGATCTTCTTTCTCAATACGTTCTCTTTCAACTCTCCATCGAGACGAGTGATCTCTTTTCCCTGGGAAACGGTTTGATTCAGCAAGAACACGCCATGATTATACCCCTGCGAGGAAAAACAGTATCAATATCGGGAGAGCAAACAAACAACTTGAAAGAACCAGTGAAAAACCTTACCCCCTCAAGTAAAGCTTGGTGATTCGTCCAATGTGAACCAACACCTTGCGCATCGTACACTCTCCCAGTAGGCCAGATACCAGAAAACATGCGAGAAATAAAGGTGCATAGCTTCGGGTCCAATCAAACCTCTGAAGGCTTCTCAGCATATGCTCTAAAATGACCAGCGATGTCCTGAGAAAATGAGCTAGATCGAATCCCACCTTCTATAAGGCTCCTCATCTCGTCTTCAGTATAGGTTCTCGAAGGCAGCTAAGGCACGACTGGAGGCATCGAGGGTGCATCATCAAATAGAGGAATTGGAGATCGTAAACCGTACAAGTCTCCCAGTTGATCGATGTTGGATCCATGCACATTAATATTCAAACCGTAGGCATCGAGGTTTCTCTCGAAGACATTAACAGAAGCGGTTGTAGTATTCTTTGCAGTTGTTTCCTCAGCTCGATTGGCTCTAGGCTGAGGCACATGCCCTTTGTTCTGTTGATCCTTGGAAGATTGATAACCTCTCTTTCTCTTCTTACTTCATTTTATTTGTACATTGGGTCCTTTTTCTAAGGATTATCCTTGTCTCTGTTTATGTCTCGGGTTGAAATTGTATATATCTTCTTCAAACTCATTTTCATTAACAACATCCTTCGGGGATTTCTCACCCTTTTTAGCTTCGGACCGTTTCTTGGCCCTTGTAACAGCTCCCACAGTAGCCTTCGAAGCAACCCTCTTACACCGAGAACCACGAAACTGATAGGTCAGGCCATCACTACCACCCATCTTCGGACTAGCTTCGCACTGCTGAATAGCAGCCAATCCACCAGGGAACAAACAGAGGCAGGTATTCATACCCATGGCATAACTGAGGCAGGTAGTGTTTGTTACCTGATCACTTGTCTCCTTTCTATCACGGGCTCGCTTGGATTTCTTCTTCGAGCCACCATTTTTCTCTTTGTTCTTATTCTAAAAGAAAACGAAGCCATTTGAGAAGCAAAGACAACTAAAGGAACTAAAAGAATGCAAGTAAAGAAATTTACCTCGAGGACTTTCTCTTTCATCGCAACAATCTTCTTCTTCGACTCCGTTTGCTCATCTTAGGAAAAGTAAATCTTGAAAAAATCGATAACAGGAAAGTCATGACCTTTCTCTAGCTGGTTCGAGGGATCTTCTTTTCTTTATCCAGATACCCGTACAGTAGGGGACCAGTGACAAGCTGGGGTTTAGTGTATCAGACGTCATCGTTCAATTTTCGCATAAAGTCATTTGGTTAATATCCAGTAGGGTCAACATCACCAAGGACGTGTTTTCTATTTGGAATATTCTTGAATCTCACACCCTAAGGAGCAGCCTCCTTGTTCAAAGAAATCTCGAGTTGATAATACTTCTTCGCAGTCCAGTATTCTGGGGGCTCTGAGTTCTACGGAAGAGTCTTGTGGTAATTTGATTTACCTTTAGATCGAGCAACCCACTCGGAGATTAATCGAATCGAGTTGCCCGTCAAATGTGTGATGCCTCAGTGAGGGACTATCAGGGAATAAATCTCGTAAAACAAAGGATTCGATGCCTTGTAGAGAGGAAAAGGAAGCCCGACACCTAATTGCTCGCCGGAAACAACAATCCGTTCAACATTACACTCGTGATTGGGGAGATAAAGTCTTGGCATCAACAATCTTTGTACAGGGAAAAACATCCATGTCATACTGGCACGTTTAGCTTTTTCATCCCAAGAAAACTTAGGTTCTTCATTCCTTTTGGGTGCCTAAGAACACAGTAGCAGAAAACAATTAGCAAAATCCAAAAAACAGAACATCAAGATCAAATTAGAAGTCGGGAG
>JAJJMA010101999.1:0-11386 GCA_023529015.1 Papaver nudicaule | reverse complement strand
AATGGTTTAGGAGATGAAAAGCAAGGTTCAACTAGTTCTTATCCATGTTTCTTTTGTAAGAAGAAGGGTCATATCTGCTTGAATATCAGAAATGGTTGAAAAGGGTCAAGCCAGAAGTTGAAGGACAGAAGTAATCTAAAGGTTATGTGATGAAGTTTAAAATTGTAGATATGGTTTTTTGGTTGTCTTTGTTTTCTGCTATGTCTAGTGTGGTTTTGCTTGTGAATACAGTTAGGTAAACATGTTTTTGGTTTGTAGATTTAGCTCTATAAAGTATGTCATATGCAATGTTTGGTCTCACTGAAAATGCAATTGATATTTCAGTATGTGGTTGTATTGTAAAATACAGTGGGAGTAAAGTTCTATCTTGTTGCTATGTACAGTTCAGTGGGAGCTTCTGTACATTATGTTTACTGTTTGAAATCTCTTGATGAGATATTCAGGACCTCGTTTGAGATTATAAAGTTGACAGTGTCCTTTTCATTGAGCATTAGGTGTGGCTCAATGTGAAACCTTGGAGTTTCTATAGACATCCTGGATATTATGTATGCCATAAAGGTAACTTAAGGATTATGGCCCGTCTAGTGTTGTGATTGTAGAAATGGCCAATGCATCCGCTAAGTGGTGTTTGTGTCTTTACAGTCCGACAATAGCGTACCGTTTGATCTATGTATTCAATTATACATGATCAATTACACATTGATTGAGATTTTTGTTTTCCAAAATGGGTGCGCACCTACAGTAATTTTCTGTTTCTAATCCAGAAGGTCTTTTGCAAAATGCTTCTTAAAAGAACCAAATGGATTTGTTACTGACCAAGTGGGAGATGTTAGCTTTTCTGTGGTCTAGCAACAAATCATATTTACTTTAATAAAACTGGATTAGTCTAATCTTAATCAAGTGTGTGTGTGTTTATGGTTTAGACCATGTACTAAAGGCATAACGGTTATGTTTTGAGGTAATACTACATAAAGCCTAGTAGTTCAAGTTTACCATGAAGTGGCATCATAATTTTAAGTAAAGGAAGTGTCTCCACCTCATGATGGCTGAGTGGGTGACATGTGTCTATGAAGTAGGAGGTGGACTCCCTTCAGACCTTGTTAAAAAAGGAAATTTCTGTCATCAGAAAAATAAGGCAATAGAAGTGGATGAAATACTTCCAGAAATACAGATCTTAGTCTAAGGTATTCACTAGCATCTTTTGTACTGTTTGAAGCTAAACTAAGGTATGTAATGATAGCTTGTTATTTACTTGATATTTCTGTTTTTCTAGATGTAGAATAAATGATCCTAAGCTATAAGTATATTATGTATCAGCATATAGATATCATTCTGTTTTCTAGATGTAGAATAAATGATCCTAAGTTATAAGTATATTATGTATCAGCATATAGATATCATGATTGTATAAAACAAGTTTAGAGCTAATAAAGTTGATAGAAAGTATGATTAAAGGCTGATATTCTAACATTTCGTACTTTTCTTCGATAGGGAATTCAGCTAAAAAGTCAGCTATGATTTGCGACTTTAATGCCGTTCGAATTTCGTAGACCACGTCATATTGGCCTATTTGGGCATTCCACTTTGCAATTCTTCCCGCTGCCTGGATATTTTTAAGAACAGATTCAATTGGTGTTTTAGTTAGTACAATGATTTTATGAGCCTGGAAGTATGTACGAAGCTTTTTGGTTGCTACTACTAATGCGAGTATGAGTTGCTCCAGCTTGGTGTAGTTTTCCTCGGCCTGAAAAAGTGTCCTGCTGATATAGTATACTGGCTTTTTTTCTCCTCTGGTGGTTACGAGCATTGCACTGATGGCATCCGAGTTGGCCGCAATGTAGAGTCTCAAGTCTTAATCTTTTTCCGGACGTTGTAGAGCTGGTAAACTTGCTAGGTAATTTTTGATTCCTTGGAATGCGACTTATCTCTAGTCTGTCCATACGAATATTTCCCCTTTTTTCAGAATACTAAAGAGATTTTTACATCTATCCGAGGACCGAGCAATGAATCTGCTAAGGGATCCTAGCCTTCCATTTAGTGCTTGTACATCTTTTATCGTAGTGGGTGTTGATAATAATTTTCCCATATCATACTACAAGTAAATATTGTTAAAGGATCGATTACTTAGGTCGCTGGTGGCCTTTGTTCGTTAATAACCAGGGATCTGTTCAAGGGTTTGAACGTGTTGTCGTTAGTTATTCTAAACCAAGTATGCTACCGACCACAATCGTGGGATCACCTTGGAGATGATCTTCAAATGATGTAAACTACAATAGATATAACTGCAATGATAATCAACACAACAATTAACGAGGTTCAGCAATTGTGTGCCTACGTCCTCGGGGGTAAAATCTGTTGTTCTATTTATACTATTTATATTTTTATTTATCCACCATTATAAAATTACAATTGACTCAAAATGAACATCATTGCAGGTTAGTTTACACTATAAGCCACTTCAATTTGTTATGGATAGAGGTCTTTTGGAATCTTGAGAGTATTTACCCAAGGATTCTCACTCCTATCTATCCTTCCCGAACTATGCGATCCCCATTGCCACTGAGGAGAGGGGATATTTATAGTACTCTTTGAGTACCGCTTTTTGTTATCCTTGGTTGCTTCGTTCTCTTGATGTTCCTTGGTCTAATCATCAATCCTCGGTGACCGCCCTTATCGTCCAATCCTGGCTCGTCGTACTGCTATGTGGAGGATCCTTGTTGTATCATTGCGCTGCCGGCTTCTCATTGGTCTAGGTTTCTGTTCTCCATTGTTGGTTGGACCTATCCCCACACGATAGACGATTTCTGTCACGTTGTCCACATCATTTAATGCGGTGACTGCTGTTTTGCGTGCCTGCTTTCTCCTAGTATCATAGGTTGGTGATCCTTTAATCTCCTCCCTTGGATTTCATCATCTCGTGATGAGATACTGCTATCCTTGGATATGCTCCTGTCCTTCGCGGCTCACGTAGTTTCTGTGCACGGTCTTCGGAGATGGCACCACGTGTCCATCCGAAATTATGTATTAACAGTTGCCCCTTTTCTTTCAGTTATTGGCGTGGGCAATTATGGAAGAAAACCTCCGCCTATGTCGCCATTTTCAAATAATGGTGGACCCTTCGTTCACCCCTTTTTGTGGTTTTGTGGGAGTTTGTGTTTTTTGTGACTTCTATAAATGATGGGTTAGTGACATGATCTTCATCTTCTTCAGTCACAACCTTCCTTTCGGTATGTTTCATTGATTACTGGTTCTTCATCTCTTCTTCTTTTGTCTCAAGTTTTCCTTAAATCCTGATGACACAAGTTTTAAGTCCAAATCTTCCTCCAAGAAGTCGAAAGATGCTGTTATGGATTCGACTGTTCCTTCTCCATTGCCAGTTTTTCCTCGTCTTTCGAGTCCTTATGGTGATGTTGAAAAAATTCTCTCCATAGCTGGTGATGGTGTTGTTCCTGCAAGAGAAAATAGGGGGCTCAACTATGAACTGGAGCGCCTTCGTCCTTCTGAAGATGATAGTTATCGTCATTGGAGTCTCGCCAAGATAAAAAAGTCTTTTGGCTTGACTCATTTCGATATTTCCTTCTTCGATGGTGATGTTGATGTCTTGACCGAGGATATGATCAGGAGCTTCCCTTATGATGAGAACTCCCTGCTCATCTCCGTTTGTCAGTTAGCTGTGGGCCTTGTCCTTCCTTTGTACGACCCTGGTGACACCTTCTTCATTGACGTTCTCTCTGATCGAGACAATTCTTCCTTATGTCAGCAACTTCATGGTATACAACAATATACTGGTAACTTTTTTCGTGTTCTATACGAATGTTGGCTCCGTGGTAGTGGTCGTACTCGCATGAGATGCTATGACCCTTTCTCTTTAGCAATGGTTCGTCGGGAAGATTATACACCTCAGAATTTCAACTTGACCTGGGGGGATTCCGTTCAAAGCTCTAATGTGGTGCCTTGGTTTGTTGGTCCTCGTCGATTTTCCCCTTCTGCTTAGCAAATTCGCGACAAGGTTCCTCTTTTGTTGAATGACTGCGATGACCCCGACTTGTCTGGGACAGTTAGTCTTCCTTTTCCTGACGATCAGAGGCTTCGTCTAAGTCGCGACCATCGGTGAATGCGTACTCCTCTTCGTGTCACTAGTCCGTGGGTTGCTGGTTTCAGGAAATCTCGGTCTCAGCCTGGCATTTTCATTCCTCGTCTGATGAAAGATCTTCCTCCTCGCTATCGAACTTTTATCGCCTGGCGTTTTAATCTGACTCCTTCGCGGGTACGTATTTATGTTTTTATCTTCAGTCTTCTGTTCTAATGGGTGGTTTTCTTCTGTCTGCTCAGTCTTTGAGAGCTAGCATTCCTTCACCTAGCATGAGTGACAGTACCTACACTTGGAAAAGGAAAGTTGGTGCTGAGCTAGCAAAAGATGTTAGTAACAAATCAGTTGGTGCTACTTCGTTGTCAAAGGTATGGGTAATTTTCTTTGTGTATATGTAGTTGTTCCCCTTTGCCCATGCCTGTGATAAATGGTTTTGTGATTTTTAGCCGACTATTAGAAAGAAAATGAAGTCTGAGATGAAAACTGCTAGCGGAGTTGGTGCGCCCGAAGAGTCTTTTGCTTCCAGGGTGAGTGCGGGTGCCGAGGATAGCTCCGAAGATGTTTCCTCGGGTCACCGTAGTGATGATGGTGTCGTCGCTCAGAGTTGCTTGCCTGCCCCTGCAGACCCCGCTGTTCAAGCTTCTATGGTTGTGGATATTACTGATAACGCTGATGTGCAGGATAGCCAATACCCCGAGTTTTCTTCTGCTAATGAAACACAAGTTAACCTGAAAGGTGCTGCTGAGCTTTTGTCCTGTTCTACCGAGGCTTGCATTCCTTCTTCGGCTGGTCTCCTTGAGTCGGTGGTGAGATCTGCTACCCAAGTACCCCCCTTGTCTTTTGTTGTTGTAAAGCTCGTGGACTGGTCTTCGTTTTTCTTGAAAGATCATGATCCCCTCTTGGATTCACAAGTGGCTGTCTTTGATGATCGAGTGTCAGAGTTGCAGTCTGAACTTAACGCCGGTACGCTGTTGATGGATGAATATAGACGTGTCGCCGATGAATCGAGAGCTCGAGAAGAAGCTGCTGCCGCCGGAAATTCTCTTTTGAGAACCCAACTTCGTGACTTTGATGCGAGGGTAGCCGCTTTTTTTGCTTCCCAAACTGAAGGGTTGAGTCTTACCTATGCTCGTTCTGCTGCGATAACTGTTAACGAAGCTTTTGCCGAGGCCGAGTGCCATTTCCATGGTATTGCTTTCCCGAGGATGGATGTCCCTTAGTCTTTGTTTTCTATGGATGAAATTCGGAATTCCCTGCTTCCACCTGTATTTTGACCTGTTGGGTGAATTCCTGGCCATTTCTTGCCCCTTGAATTTGTTTTCTTCTTTTTATTTTGTTGTTGTTTCTTTTTGCAACTGAATGTAACCGAACGATAATATTTTTGATCATGTGATCTTCCTCTTATGTCTACTATTTCAGGCATTTCAACCTTCTTGGGTTAAGCATTATCTTTCAATCATCCTTGGCCAGGGGATGATGTAGGACATTAACCCGGGAAAAAGACTTTCCCGCTAGAGGCGACGTTTGAGTATCTCTATCATCGGGATTCTTACTTTTCGCCTCATACCTATATATGAGGATCCTAGAGATGACCTGTGATCAGCAGATATGCTACTGTCATGGCAATTGTTCTGTTGCGCTTAGGCTGCTGGCAATTGTTCTGTTGCGCTTACATCGTTGTTACTTTGATACTTGTCACTTTCCGAGAATAAACAATTTATTAATATAATGCGTCGTAGCGTCCTTCGTGGAAAAGTAACACAAGATAGGTGGTCGAACTTCGGACTTGTAACTCCTGCTCCTTCTTTCCCCTAGGGTACTACTTCTTAAGGTATCGTGCATTCCATGGGTGTTGTAAAGTATCTCCTTGCATGTTTATGAGATAATACGAGCCCTTCCCTGCAATATCTTCGATGACATATGGTCCTTCCCATATGGAGGCTAGTTTGCCCCATTCAGTCTTCTTTTGGTATGGTGGTATCTGTCTCATTACGAATTCTCCCATCGTAAAGTTTCGAAGAATTACCTTTTTGTTGTACTCCTTGGCAATCCTTCGTTGATAGTTCTCCATTCTTTGGAGTACAGTCCCTTCGTCCTTCTAGATCATCTAATTTTTTGTAGACTAGATATGTGGTAAGATTCTTCTCCCAGGCTTTAGTCTTCGTCGTTGGGATGATAACTTCGGTAGGGATTACAGCTTATGTTCCGTACGTTAGCATGAAAGGTGTTTCTCCCGTAGCTTCTTTTCGAGTAGTTTGGTACGCCCATAGCACATTGTGCAATTGCTCACACCATTTCCTTTTGTAATTGTCCAGTTTCTTCTTTAGGATCAGAGCTATGGTTTTGTTTGTGGACTACGCCTGACCGTTGCTCTGTGGGTATGTTGGCGTTGACTTGATCTTCTGGATTTTGTAGGCGTCAAACAACATGTCGATGTTCTTTCCGCTAAGTTGAGCTCCTTTGTCTGATACGATAGCCGCCGGGATCCCTAACCTGCAAATGATGTGTTCAAACAGAAACTTGAATACGTCTCGATCTCTGATGTGAGCGAGGGGTGCAGCCTCCACCCACTTGGTAAAGTAGTCGGTGGCGACTATTAGGAACCTTCGGTTGCCGGATCCTGCTACCAATGGACCCACTATGTCGACTCCCCACTTCGTGAATGGCCAGGGACTCAACACCGCATTCAGCTCCGTTGCTGGTGCTTTAAATTTTCTTGCAAATTGCTGGCAGGCAATACATCCTCTCGCCATCTCCAATGCATATCTGTTCATGCTCGGCCAGTAGTATCCTTGTAGTCGAGCTTTCTGCGCCAGGGATCTCATACCGTTGTGGTTGCCCGCATCTCCATAGTGTATGTCTTTCAAAATGTGTAATCGTTCTTCATTCGTGATGCATCTGAGCAATGGTCCTAGGAACGTAGATTTGTAAAGGATGCCTTCCCAGAAGTGATATCTTGCCGCTCTTGAGATGATCTTCCTTGCATACTTGGGATCTTCAGGCAATGTTTCATTGCTTAAGTATTGATGAAGGGTGTTGATGGTGGTTTCTGGCGAGGAGGTTGCATGAGTAATTTTGCATCAATTTTGGCATCTTGGAATGGCTCAAGGCAAGGTATGAATTTATTTACAGTAGGGATAAGAGAGTTGGCCACCATGGCCGTATTTTGATCTTTCACGGCCATAGCCTAGTACCATGGTCCATATCCCTAGCCTACGCGTATCCACCTTAGCTTATGCACGTATCCTTGCCTATGCATGCAACCTTGCTTATGCCCGCATCCTTGTGCATGCATCCTAGCTAGCATATGCTCATGCACACGCCCTAGATAGCTCACGCGTCTTCCTAGCTAGCCTTTCCCTAGCTCACGTCCCATCTAGCACATGTCCCATCTCGGACACGACCTAGCTAGCCTTGACCTAGCTCACGTCCCATCCATCCCATCCTAAACTCTCGGCCATTCTCTATCTTTTGACCTTGGACGTGGCTCATGCCACGGCCCCACACTTTGGCCTTGTCCGTGATTCATGTCACGGCCCCAATTTTATTGCTTGGTTGTGATTTAGGTCTGGTCCTACTTTCTTTGGTTGGCCATAACCTGATATCATGGTCCCACTTTATTGGCTTGGCCGTAGCTTAGGCGGCGGCCCTGTTTTTATGACTTGGTCATGGTTAGCACCATGTCCACATTATTGGCTTGGTCATAGCTTAGGCGGCGGCCCCACTTTTATATCTTGGTCATGGTTAGCACCATGTCCCACATTCTTACCCTGGCCGTGGCTCATGCAATGGCCCCACTTTTATGGCTAGGTCATAGCGCATGCTATGACCCACTTGTATTGCCCGGGCCCACTTTTGTGGCTTGGTCGTGGTTGTTACCACGACCCCACTCTTCCCTCTTGGCCGTGACTCTTGTCACGGCCCCACTTTCATCTCTTGGCCGTGGCTCTTGCCACGGCCCCACTTTCTTCACTCGGTCACAACTCTTGTAGACTCCACTTTTATAGGTCAGCTGTAAAACACTACTATGGCCCACTTTTATCACACGGCCATATATTGAGGGTCCCACCTCTTAATATTTTAGCTACCTCTACTTATGTGTCCCACTGATCCAAGTCCTAGATGATTATGGTTTATTGAATCCATGATATTCTAGTTTCAAATTCAGAAATCTGGCAGATTACGAATTGCCTCAAAGAACGATTTATATGGTCTAATCCGTGAGGATTCAGGAGAAACTTCCTTCATGAAAGTTGTTCATCAGCGAGTTTCCCATGACATACTAAAATTTCGTAATTTTAGAAAATATAGGCTGGCCTGGGCGATGTTTAGAGTAAGTGACGTGTAAACTGTCTAGAAATCTGAATATGACGTAATTGTAGATGGTGAAAAACGGGAGATGGACAAAATCGTTAAACTACTCCCTAACTATGCCTTACCTAAATACAATCGCCTACTCAGGCACATCTTTATAGCTCAGGATGCAACCCATTCTACGAGATGAATGTACCCTCTATGAGTTCTCTCTTATAACTCCAGGTGGAGAGGATGATATCATGGTGCAGTACGGATAACCTCACCAGCACATAAACCCATTAATCTGATTCATGTCGACATCACCTTGAATTCCTCGATATCAGAACTAGATTGCTCAATGGTACATGGTGAAGAGTTAACAGAGACGCATCCTCATGGATTTCCTCTCAAAATATGACTCAACCTCCGAGTCTCAATGAAAACCTCATAAATACCGAAGCTCTAGGCCTGTTCAGAGCTCTCTGAGAGGCATACAATAGCCCAAACACGCTTGAACAGATCGCACTCTAAACACAGAATGATCTAATATACCATGGATAAGCACGCCATGACTTCAAGTGCGCCATAGCGCAAGCGCGCACTATAACCTAAGAAGCGTAGCCAGAGCGCTAGCTGAAGCAAAGTGGACCTTGGCCAAAGGCCAAGGCCGTGGCGCTATGAACCGTGGCCCCAACTTGTCACGAAAGTCTTCGTCGCCCTGCACCAACGAAGGAGGAAAGTAACAATGGCACCGGAGTCCTTATATATTTTCAAGTTTCTAGTCGCTTTCACCGCATAGAGGACACCCGCTCGCTCCAAAATTGGCTGGACCTTCTTGTTAGTCAGCATAAAATCATACCAAGCACAACATGGCAACACAGGGAACTGAGGAACTTTGAATTCGACAGGCACACCATCGCACATCTTAGATTCCATGCAAAACCTAATAGTCTCCCTCGGCACCACCATCGAAGAATCATCGAAGTCTCCTTGCCTCGGGATGAAACAGGCTGAGAAGTCTCCACGATCGACAAATGCGGTCGGATTCCTAACAACAGGAGCGTATGAAAATCCATCAGTACACTTGGGAGTCCTAGCAACAGTATCGCGAACAGAATGATGGCTGGAAACTGACTCTTGGTCACCATTACGCTTTCTCTGCAGCACGCACACAATTCCAAGTAAGTCAGTACATGCTCTCGGATACATGATAATAATTATTTTCTAAAATAACATGAGTAATACGCATACACACTTGCTAAAGTATACATGCTATATATATATATATATATATATATCTTTTTCTTTTTTTCTTTTTAAAAAAAAAAATATCGCGTGAGCATGCATGGCGCTACCAACCTAACCTTGGCCAAAAGGCCAAGGCCGTAGATTACCAAAACTCGTGGCGCCACTAACTCACCTTGCCCCGTCCGAAACATATATATATATACGGGACGGACGAAAATATACTAATTTAAAAAAAAAAAAATAAAAAAAAAAACGCGAAAACCCTAGGTTACCTTGTTGTTCCTTGTTGTTGCTCCACTTGATGACATAGTGAATGAGAATTAGCAAACACAATCAAAGAGAGTAAATCAAGAAGAAAGAAAAGAAATACTGCTCTGGAAAACCCTTCCCTCTTTTCTCTTCTTTGTTGAAAACTTAACCTAGACATGTATATATATACACATAATTGTGACACTAGTGGATTTGGCCTGTTAAACGACCGTCGGGGCATGTAGCAAAACACGCTATTACGACGCACACGATCAGTAGCATAAAGGGTCGCTTCTGAGGCGTGTTATTTTTCTACGACGCACGGTATGGGAAGCAGATGAACGACGCGCATTAACCGTGGTACCTAAATGACTATTAGGATCGGTAGTATCCTTGATTTTGACTATTAAAAAAAATGTAATCAGCTTTGTCTGAATTCCTTCAGTCAGAAGCTGAATCCATCTGTCTCACTCAAATTACATTGAAATGAAACTCAAATTTAAACCCAAATGAAACTCAAATTTAAACCCAAATGAAACTCAAATTTTAACCCAAATGAAACTCAAATTCACATTTATAAATTCAAATGACATTCAAATACAAGTGAAATGAAAACTCAAATTCATTCATTTCACTGAAATTCAAAATGAACTGAAACTCAATAATCCAAAATGACATTCAAATACAAATTTAGGTTGAAACTGAATAAAAAGAAGGATAATGTACTATATCTTCAATAATGTTCTCGTGATCCATCCCATTGTACCTAACTGTATCATATGTCAGATCAGTATAACAACAGGGTACAACGTTGTTCTTCTCTATAATTTGAGTTTGCTGATCCTCTGAGGACTTCGTAAACTGATAAGAGGTATGGCAATCATGTAGGGGAGGCATGGCAGTTGAGCTAGTGGCCTGCTCCTTTACACAAAATGATACCAACGTAAGGTCTGCAGAGAAGAAGATACCACCAAATAAGTTATGTCAAACTTAGCTGCCTGGGCACAAAAGTATGTATTAAAATAGACTAGAAAGGGAATTAGATGCAGTGAGTTTTCTAGAGCTCCATGAGTGTTGACTTTACCTAAATAATAAAGATGGCAGATACACTACTACCACTAGAACTCAAAGATGAGCAATGGAGAACTCAACCAAGCTGGCTACAAGACTCCACGAATGATTAGAAAACAAAAATCAGTCTTCTAAACAAATAGTAATATTGCAGCTGAGTCTTAGAACGCATAGTTACCCGACTTAGTTTTGCAAGCTCTCGGGCAACCATACCACGAACCATCTGTAAAAATAATCAAGTAACACTGAATTGAGAATGTACTCTTAGAAGAAGTAAATAATTGAAATGATAACTGTATCAACATCATTCCCAGCAGAATTAATAAAACCTTCAGCTCTATGCGGCGACTGTAATCGATGTTTCAAAACTTAAGAAAACATACAGTTACAAGACGAAAGTTGTCCAAGGTAATTGATGTTGTTAAGTGCAAA
>JAJJMA010101982.1:20262-40864 GCA_023529015.1 Papaver nudicaule | reverse complement strand
TTGAATTTCGATTGATTTTTTGTATTTATGTTTTGAATTTCGATTGAGTATATGGGTTTTCTTAAGAAATCGGATAAATATCCGATATCCGAACGCTATCGGTAACGATATCTGATTTTCGATATCCTATAGGATATTATCGGATATCCGATAGCACTAACACTATCGGATACGGATTTTCCAATATCCTATAGGATATCAAAGATTGACAGCCCTAAGTGAAACATTACCGGCGAGATTTGAGACATGTAAATCATACCACATATGGAAACAAGATAACATATAATAACCTCAACAAATCATATTAAAAATCAAAGAAAACACAAGTTCAAAACCTTTTCTAGCGCCAAAATGTAACAGCCTAAAATCCCATGGGTTAGATCCTAGTCTGTACACCCAAATATTATACACAAACATACACCATATCATGAATACAATTGATAATAAGGAGTTAAGGGTTAGAGATACTTGACAAGAGATTTTACTTGGTTCGCCCTCATAAAGGAGGACTACATCCAAGGGAGTCCACTAGTATGAAGCATGATTACAACTCTCTTACCTTATAATATCTCACAATAAGAACCCTAATTCCTGTTTTGGGCTAAGGAGAGCAAGTAAGGTACTTTTCCTCTCTCTAGACCAAACCATGAAATGTCCAACCCTTTTCCCAAAGGTTTCTCTCGCTATTTATAGAAGGTTACAAAGTGTTATACAGCTAATACAGACATATTACATTTTGACGCTAACTTGTCTTCACTCGCCGGCATAGTATGTCGCCGAGGTAGTATTTTACCTATCCAATCTTGGCGGGCAAGTCTTCTCAAGGATAAGGATTGCTGACGAGGTTTCCACTGAGTCAACAAGTCAACTCTAACAATCTATCAGTTCTGACGAGTAATTAATGCTTACCTACTTCTCAACTGCCTTAGCCGTGACACCCTTAACCCCGCTGATGATACTTATCCCGCCAATTCCTTCTGCATACCTCGCCGATACTTCTCATCTTAGGATGCTTCGCCCCAAGCTTTGCCAATGATTCCATACTTCACATAAGTAATCTTCCTGATACACTTTAGCCCCTAGGATGCTACTACTGTGTAAAGGCATTTTCTACCCTTATAGTATACCTTTTGTTACTTTTCATTGAGATTGATTTATTCATGGCTTTATGTTTGTTGTATGATTTATGTGTAGACTTCAATTTTGTGTAAAGTGATTGAGGTATTTGTTGTTGTCTGTTGATTTTTTGTTACATGATTTTAATAGTTTGTTTATGAATTGTTTTGTACAGATATAACTGACTTGCCATGTTCGTTGTACTCCACCTTTGTTGTTAAGGCTCGCCAGTCGCCGTTGAAGAGCGTTCTTATTTCTGGGATAGCTAATAGGACAACCAATTGTTGATGCAATAATATACACAGTGCAGATATCACAGTATCACATTTCATTTTTGTGTTATCAATGAATCTGTGATGGATGAGTCTTTGATGTAACCATTGTTTTCTAATGTAGATTGGAAGACCATACTAGGCTATTTATGTGATAGGTGCATAAAACACCTTAATATCATTAATTGGTTATGCTTTCTTTGTTAGTTTTCTTGTGAAATACTTTGCATTATTCCTGTTTTCTATTGTGTAGCGTTTATTAGGTTGAATCATCCAAATATGAGCTAAAAGTGCTAAAAAGACAAAGGAGCAAAAGAGCAAAAAGAAGAGAAAGGCCAAAGACCAAGTTCTACTCATTCAAATGCGGATTTTCTTGGTTCTATCTTGAAGAGAATTGAAATACGAAGCCAACGGTGAAAGAATCAAGTCATTCCGAATTCGTATGAAGAAGTTAGCAAAAAGTAGTGACATGAATTCAAGGATGTCAGTAAAAACTTCTCAAAAACAGGGGTTAAATCATAAATATGAAGAAGTTTAGGAATCTGAGATTAATTATGAGAACATTAATTAAATACCCCTATAATTTTAACCCCAAAAATTTAGCCTTATTCAACTTTATAAATACCCCTACCATAATTTCATTCCTAAAATATCCTTTCTTATATATTTTTTTCTCATTTTATTCTACGTATCATTTTTTTATTTCAAAAACACAAAAAATGTATGTACCACCACCTCCTACCATCGACACCATAACCAACACCACCTCCACTACCAACAACCACCACCTCCGCCGCCACCACCACAACGACACCCTCCAACAACCGCCACCACCACCAACAACCGCCACCACGCCACGACCACCAACCACCACTACAACCTCCTCCAAAAACCGCCACCACCATCACGCCACCACCAACAACTACCACATCCACCACCAACAACAACAACAACCACCACCTCTGCCACCACCACCACCACTGACACACCTCCACTACAAACCACCACCTCTGCCAACAACCACCACCACCACCGCCAACAACCATCACCACCTTTCGCCGCCTCCAGCAACCACCTCCTCCATATCTACCTCCACTTGCACCACCAGATTTTGGTGTCTAGTTGCCAACTAGACACCATGATTGTATGAACAGGAATCCTTGTGCACTCCAGATTTTGGTGTCTAGTTGGAAACTAGACAACATTTTATGTGTCTAGTTGCCAACTAGACATCATGATTGTATGAACATGATTCCTGTGCACACCAGATTTTGGTGTCTAGTTGAAAACTAGACAACATTTTATGTGTCTAGTTGCCAACTAGACACCATGATTGTATGAAGAGAAATCCTTGTCCACACCAGATTTTGGTGTGTAGTTGCAAACTAGACAACATTTTATGTGTCTAGTTTCCAACTGGACACCACATTTTGCCAATTTAACATACACGAATCAGTGAACCTAGCGTGAGTCGAACACGCATATTCTGACATGGAGTCAGTCGTGCTACCATTGCACCACAGATTCATATATGAATTATATATGCATGATTAAAAGCTAATCATTTTATAGTTTATAGCCTATTCAGTTGAGGTCATAGCCTAGTTTAATTGAAACAGTAAGGGGTCCGAGGAATACAAGAAAAGACATACCTGACATTGCACCTCTACACCTGTGCAATTTTACAGTCGCTACGATGTCCTAAATTCAACATATATGTATAATTGAAACAGTAAGGGGTCCGAGGATTACAAGAAAAGACATACAACAAACAAAAATTACTCCAGCAAAAACACTGACACCTAAAAACAAGATCTAAAATCATAAACTCATCGATAGATGGTTATATACTCCAACAAAGGATACAAACCATTACACCACATATTCAAAGAGTTTATCATAGAAGGCACAATTAGAGTCTCACACAGTATATATGCGATCAATTAAGTACAAGTATCATTATTAAAGTAGTAAAAAAAAAACTGCATAATATGAGCTACTTGTTTCTAAGTTTGGCCAGCGGATAAGCTATAAGATGCTTATTCAAGAGAACCTCACCTCTTCATGAGTCCAGCCGCCTTTTGCTTGCCTTATAGGACCATTTATTGTATAACAGAAAACCACAAAATCTCCCATAATAAAATAAAATAAGAACAGTTAGAAATGAAGCAGAGCAAAAGCAAATTTCATCATATGAAAGTGTTCTATGTTCTCCACCAGTCTAATCAATAATCATTTCATAGATACATTTCGCATCTTCGATAAATATACACAGTTAAAATGATACAAGTACAGTAGATTTAAGTACAATGTTACTACCGATTATATGGTGCCGACCTGATCAAAAGACTACTAAGTAGCCACATGAATTAAAACTTGGTGGATATTGAGCACAGTGGAATCGAGCACCTTTCATTCGTCCTAACTGCAGAATCGAGCATCTTCCATTCTCAAGTCTAAGATATCAACAGTGGAAGTTGAATGTTATAGAATCCAAATTGAAAAACTATAACTAAATCAGCATAAGTATCTATGTTTACTCCTCTCTGCTGTTTGTTCGACTCTCAGGACTTCAAATAGCACCAACAACAACACCAAAGGCTAGCCGTTAAGTCGTAAAATCTAATAATGCAAACTCAATGTGAAGTTATGATATCTTTCTTAGTAGTAACACCAGTTTGCTGTCCATTTCAATACATTTCTCTCAAACTTGGTGTCCTAAATTTATTTATTCAAAAATGTTGGTAATCAGCTCACACATTTCTAAATAGAGATGGCAATATACATCAACCAAATAGACTTAACATTTATCCAGCTATAACATTTTTCTTAATAAGAAATAATAGTCTCTACCCACATCAATATCATGCATCGTATTTTAAATTTCACTTATTTTCTACTATTAATCATCTTCAATGGTGATGATAGAAATTCCAACTCTTAGGTTTTCAGCTACTACCCAATCAAATTCCAATTCATAAAGAAAATGAAATAAGTTGAATCAAAACAAAAAGCATTTTCTTCAACAATGAGATTAAGATTGAAGAAAAATGACAAATTGAGATAAGAAACAACACACCTTTTCATTATTGAAACAAGTACGAATGTTTCCATGTTCTTTATAAACTCTAGGACTTTCGGTTACCAAAAATTCTTGATTTTCTAAATAAAAAATTGGTCGATGTTGTGGATCTCGATTCTTATGGACTCAATTAAACTGTTGGCATTGGTTAGAGTGAATCAATTACTCATCTTCTTCATCTCCCTCTCACTGATTCATAAAACAAAAGAAGAAAATCCCACATTCTTTACCCTGAAAATGTACAAGAGGTGGTGGAGATAGGGGAGGTATATGAGGTGGTGGTTGAGCCGGTGATGCTGGAGGCGGTGATGGAATTAGCGGAGGCGTAGGCGGTTGCAAAGAGAAATTTCAGATCCAAAATTTTTCTGTAACGATGGTGGTGGTGGTTGAAATCGGAGAGAGAAAGAGAGATTTCGAGATCTGAAGTTGAAAGGAAATCCTCTAGTCGTTTTTGATTTAATATTTTGCATGGGCATTTATGGAATTATGAATAATATTGCTTAAAATATAGCCCTTAAAAGGGTAATTATGAAGAGGCGTCAAAACGAAGGCTAATTATTCAATTTCCTCATTAATTATCGAAGGACTTGAAAATAAATGAGGCGATGCTATGTGGAGTTCTGTTTCAGCTAAGGGGTGTTCAGAAAAAGAAGGAAAAATGAAAAGCTCGTGTGCTGTTGTTGTGGTTTGAACCCAACACCTGCTCACTTACCACGGTGGACTTACCACCAGACCACATCTTGTTCTGTGATATTATTGACCTTGTTTTTTATTTCTACGCACAGAACAGCTGTTTACAGATTTAATTCTCTTGCTTCTCTTCATGTCTGTACCAAGGGCAAGTGACGACCAGTTTTCACCAGCAACTGTGTATGCCGTTACCCATGGGTTTTTGCCAAGTTTAGGGTTAGGTCAGGGTCCCAAACCAACACCACGACAGGTACTTTGAAACCAAGAAGGTCAGGAAGGAACTGAGTAATGGTTTGTGTTGGAATGGGGTATTGCAGCAAGAAAACAAGAATTGATGTTGCTGACGTTGTGACTGGATGAAATCTGTGTGTGTATGAATCTAATTTGCAGGGAAGGAGCTGTGTATGAAATTGGAGAAACAAACTAAGCTCAACAATACAGCACAAGCAATATGCACAGAAGGTGTTTGGTTATATGCCAGAAAGAAGCTGTAAGACTCAGCTGAACTGGTAAGCTAGTGCTGCCAGTTCTAGTTGATGTAAATCATGGATTAAGGTGTGATTTGGAAGATTGAGGTGAATGATGAGAGGGGTTGAACTCAGATTTGAAGTTGGAAGCAAGGTGTTGATTTACACCTTGGTGAGGTTTCTGTCGGGTTTGGGACCGAAGTGGTGTTGCTGTTGGCCAGTTTGCCAAGGTTTTCATGGCTGCACTAGGGTCTTTGAGCTAAACCGGGGACAGTGGGTTAATGTTCTCAAGCTCGTGGTTTCCAGGAACTCAAGATTATGGTTCTGGGTTTTGCAAGCAATATAAACAGAATAGGGAAGTTGTTGCTGGTACTCTGCCAAGGGTTTTGGACATCAGTTTTGGACTGGATTTCTGAAAGAAGATGGCTTGTTTGCCATTGCTTGATGGCTATGAGTGTTTGCCAAGGGTCTGGTAAGGAGTTTGAGGGCAAGGAGGAAGCAGAGACTGGGTACAGCTGGTGAAGTTTAGGCACAATAAAGCTACAAAGCAAAACAGAATTTGGACTGTGTGCGACTTGCTGCTGGTTAGCCACGGTACAGAGTGCCACAATGGGAATGGCTAGGACACACAGCTGCTATTGCTAAGTTGCCAGGGAGATGGAAGTTTCTGAGACAAGATTTGGAAGCCGAGCTAAACAAGGAAACATGGCTGGAATTGGAGTTGGTTTAGGAACAGTTTCCTAGGAAAGAAAGAGGCGGTTTCAAGGAGGTGCACTTACCTTTTCCAAATTGGTTTCCTAAACATACGAGCTTAAAGAGGAGGTGATTGAAGCCTATATATAGGGGAGCTTAGAGACAACTAGAGATATCTTTTTCCACTGGTTCCTCTCCCTTGGGAGGAATTTTATTCTTTTCTTCTCGTTGTAATTTTTCAATGAGCGGCTAAATTCTTTTGTTGATTAGGGATGAATTCAATGTTCTAAGCGTGAAACAAGATTAATTACAAGTTTTCTTTGAAGTTTGATCATTGTCGATTGTTTTTACTATTTAGAAGGTTTATGATTGATCTCTAGGCGGTTTGGGTGTACAACCAAATTAGTCGATTGATCATTCTATTGCTAGTAAAGGATTGGGGTATACGTAATTGTATCTTGATTCTTGCACAAGTAGAAGACACGAGACCTTGCAGAGGGATTCTGTGGAGCAATTGTGTGTGAAGACAACACTAGTAAGCAAGACCTTGCGCTAAGAGTTTCGATGCTGGGATCAACCTAAATTCAAAGACCTTAAAGCATTCGATTGAGTTACATCTTGAGTGCGCTACTACTTGGTGGCTCAGACGAATAGAATCTGGTGTTTGAGCGCTTCGGCATTCAATGATATAAGGAATTTTGGGGATAGCATTGCGCTAGCTGTTGTTCTACGGTTGTTGACATATGTTTCTAACGAAAGGTAAACGGGTATATTGATTGAGTCTAACGCTTGGTAACGGCGAAGGAATTC
Organism: Papaver nudicaule; assembly: GCA_023529015.1. Classification (NCBI taxonomy): domain Eukaryota; kingdom Viridiplantae; phylum Streptophyta; class Magnoliopsida; order Ranunculales; family Papaveraceae; genus Papaver; species Papaver nudicaule. Next base: position 33,734 of record JAJJMA010101982.1, on the reverse strand, counting down.
TTAATCATCTTCTTCTTATTATTTTTTATTTACTTTCATATTGTTTACGTGATTTCAAACCAAACCCCCCTTCGTTTTACTTTTGTTATTGTTTTGTTGATTTAAATAACATATCAATTACACCGCTCTCTGTGGGAACGATCCTTACTACCGCTATATTACTTGTTAATTAGTGGGAAATATCTCGATTAATTTGTTGTGGTAAACGACACGCATCATTATGTTTGTTCTAGCCCTTGTGATGATGACTGTGTACTCTATTCTGATTGCTCCACTTTGCAACAAATTTATATCCCTTTGAAGAAGCTCATTGTTATCGAAGAATTTCTACAAGGTCAAGCCATAGCAATGTGAGGATCCATCTCTTTTATTCATATAAGCTTCTATGTTAATATTTATTTATCAGGTTTGTATGTCAGTAGAACACCTACGTTTGTTGTGGAACTCCAGAATGGAAGATGTCAAATCCAGTTCATTTGGTATCCTGCACTTGTTTCTGTTTACTGATATGTTAAGTCACTAGTTCCTTTGCGTGCATTCTCAGTTATAATGTGCATATGAGTAACTTTAAAAATTAGAATAATGACCTGAACTCGTGTTCGGTACTTCTGTGTTACCGTGCTATTGGTAAAATGCATAATATATCTCAATGGATATTTCAATTGTTTGTTTACTGAATAGATATTTAGATTAAAAATAACACCAGGACCTCCTAAAATTTCGTTTCAAATATGCCGCATGGGATCAGTTTATTTTTTGTATATTCATGGAGTCTATGCAACACTAATTTTTTTTTGTGACTTGCAGCCAGCTAGGTATTCAGTTCACGGATAATTCTTTTCTCTGTTTACTATGATGCCACTGACGTTACTTGATATTGAGTCCACACTTAGAGTCTTAGTCCACACTATTTTTTGTATGTTCACCTTTTACAGCACTATGGATACTGTAAGATTGAGGTGCCAGTTTGGAGCTTCTGTGAACCAATGGACATGAGCATACTGTAAGATTGAGCACTATGCTATGCTTCAACATTTCAATGGAAGTAAGTAATCGATTTTTTCACTGTTTTATCTGGTTTTATTTCAAGTGTTTGTGATACAATGGGATTGCGGCTGTTGGTTAAAGAATCTTGTTTACATAACCAAGCATGACATGTTTCTGTTGGATAGGTGTTGGTTAGATTCGCATTTGTGTAGGTAATCAGTAAGAGCTAGGAATGCTCAATGTTTTAGTCTGTAGCCAAGTAAATGTAGATAAATATGACTTGGTGAAATGCCACAACTTCAGTTTTGGAGCAGGAATCAGCATAACAAAGTGTTTTCACTTTACAACAACAATTATCGTTGAAAATCTTTCTTCATGCAACCTAAGTTGTTTTCTTAAGTTGAGATACATGTTACTGTCTACTTTTCTTTTTCTTTTTTTCTGTCTGACACTTTCTTTTCCGATAATGTTTACCAGGTGATTCTGATATCATCAAAAACCTTCTTGGTGATCAGCAAGAAGAGAAAGCCAGTGTACCCTTGCCGAGATAGATTTGGTGTGTACATTTTTGATGGGCAACTGAATTTTGTAGACTTTGCAAGTCTTTAAGGTTGCGTTTTTGTTAAGCCTTGTGTTTTTGTAAACTCAGGATTTAAATCCTTTGTGTATGACTTTGAACATAATCAATACATTGGATTTTTATTTTTATTGTCTTTTGAATTTATGAATTTAAGTTCTTTATTTGAGTGATTTGAATTTCTGAATTTGGAATTTGAGTTTCATTCCAGTGTAATCAGAATCTCATTTGAATTTATGAACTTTTTGAATTTGAGTTTCATTTCAATATAATTTGAGTGAGACAGATGGATTCAGCTTCTGACTGAAGGAATTCAGCCAAAGCTGATTCCATTTTCTTAATAGTCAAAATCAAGGATACGACCGGCCCTAACAGTTGCTTAAGTACTACGATTAATGCGCGTCGTTTATCTGCTTCCCATGGCGTGCGTCGTACAAAAATAACACGGTCCAGATGCGACCCATTATACTACTGATGTAAAGTGTCGTAATCGGCTGACAAACAACATGCCCCAACAGTCGTTAAACATGCAAAATCCACTAGTGCTTCAGAGATGGATACTCAGCTGAAGAATTAAAAAAATGAGCTTGGGTTGCTGCAGAAGATTCGAGATGATAGAGATGGTGAAATCAAGCTTCTTAAGGAGAAGGTTGTATCGCTGAATCAACATATTGATGGAGAGTCTGAACGGAAAGCTTTGTTCATCCGTATGCATGTTCGTGATCTGTTCAGGAAATTAGGAATGCGACCTCCTTTTTATCGTAATTGTACAAATGATCCTAATGCATCGCTGGAGTCTGATAAGGAACTGGTTTCTGCTCAGGAGGTTCAGGGTATAGTAACACAATTGTTGGAAGAGAAATCTGGTATTGAAGAAGTTGGGGAAGAAGATAATGGAGAGGTTATAGCTGATGATGATGATGGTGAGGATGAGGATGTGGGAGAGGATGACAATTTGGTGGAGGAGTCTGGTGGCGAGCAGCCAATTGTGGGAGAAAGGATGGTAGATGTGCATTCAATAGGGGGCGAGAAGCAAAGTGAAGGAAATGGTGGTGTCATGGAGAAAGAGAAAGGGAACCAAGGAGAAAATGTTTACACCGAGGAGTCAACTAAGGAACCTTCAAAGGATTCTGTCGAAACTTCTGGTAATGGAGCTGGTAAAGGTGCCGAAACTGATGATCAAGTTATTAAAATTGGTGCCGAACGTGCTCCCGAAGTTGTCGAGGTTGGTGCTAAGGGGGGCACTGAATCTATTAATCAGGTTGTTATGCATGACGCCGAGGATGTCCCCAAAATAGATGATGCCAAAGTTAAGAAGGTTGTTGAAGATACCGCATAGGAGATGCTACATTCCTTCTGTTATCTTTTTGTACTTTCGCCCTTCTTGTCTGTGTTACAGATGGTTTGCATTTTTTTTTGTTGGGTTTCTTGTTTCCTTGTAAATTATGTACTATGGAGCGTTTTTTGCTCCTTTTTTCGTAATGAAGTTGTTTGTTCGTTACTTATTTTCTTTGGTATAAATTGTTTATCGAGCAACTCGTGATCAAGCACGAAGTTTATCTTGCAATATTCTAGGCTCCTAAGGTTACTCAAGGAGCAACTCCGGGCTTACTTCGATGTCGGAGATGGTAAACCAAGCTAGTGGGGGCTTACAGATCACCATTCCCAAAGGCTTTTAGCTACTTGCCTGTTTTAAAGCAAACACTGGCTATCGAGGCCATAGGTACCCGTTTTGCCTCAATATATTGGGTGGATATCGAGGATACTAGGTATCCTCCGAGAGAACATAGTGGTGTTCTGATAATCATTTATCCCAAGTAAAGTAGGGAACTTATGGTGGGTAGCTGCTATGATGTGCCTCGATAATAAAGTAGCACAATGGAGGAGTATCGGTCAAGGCTGGAGCTTATACATGGTACTATTCTCCTATCGCGGCCCAAAATTTGTACCATCTGTTCTTGGTAGCCCCTCCTCGAGGCCATGTTTTGATTTTTAGAGGAGGTCCTTTGACTGCGTAACTTGCTTGCGCTTCCCGTGAGTGGAAGCAAGTTAGCTGCCTCAGGGTTTCATCCACCCTTAAAGGTAGATGTTAATCCCATTTATCGTCCCCTCGACGCCTCGAAAGAGAGGTCCTCATGGTCGTATGGTAGTGGGTCCAAATGCGTCATTAGCTTATATAGCTTATGTGCAAAGTACCCACCGCTAACGGGGTGCCTTGTGGGTAGATGACTGTGTCATATAGCTCGTAGGGCCCTTACGGCTTATATGAACATCAGCTTTGTGCCTGCTATTCGAGGTCTTTTTATTTTTGGCATCTGGGCCTTGGCGTTAAGGCCTTTTAATTTTATTGCGTCAAGGTACTAGGGGAGATATGGCGTCATGGCCTGTTCGTTTTTATGGTGTCAGAGCCGTAGGAGATGTGCCTAATCAGGTAGGACTTTTGCCTTGCCAAGTAGGATCTGGAGCTTGGTTCGAGAGACAGCGTTGAGAATTGAAAATAGTTTTTTATTCGAGGATATATATAGCGAGGTACATTTTTTATGTATAATATTTTCTTATATATATATATATATATATATATCGCATTCCAGGTTTTTTCGAGCCCCGCTCCGTCTTTTTCGTCGATTAACTTGTATGCGCCTTTCCCTGCTACTTGCTTTACTTTGAAGGGACCTTCCCAAATTGGTTCTAGCTTTCCTGCATTTCCCTTTTGGTAAGGTGGGATCTCTCGTAATACCAGCTCGCCAGGTTGGAATTCTCTTTCGATGACTTTTTTGTTGTATCCTCGGGCTAGTCCTTGCTGATAGTTGATGATGTGTTGTCGAGCGTCTTCTCTGGCTTCTTCGAGGTCGTCTAGCTTTGCATATATTAAATCGGCTGTGAGGTTTTGCTCCCATGACTTGTATTTATCTGTTGGTATCATTATTTCGGTAGGGAGCACTGCCTCTATCCCATATGTTAGGTGAAACGGAGTCATTCCCGTTGCAGACCTTCGAGATGTCTGGAATGCCCATATACGTTGTGCAAGTGTTCACACCATTTCTTTTTGTGGGGCAATACTCTTTTTTTTTCCAGGTTATCTCATATTCTCTTATTTATTGCCTCTGCCTGGCCATTGCTTTGCGGATATCGGAGTTGAAGTTCCTAGTCTTACGTTGTACTGGTTTAGCAATTCTCTAACATCAGCGCTTAGGAATTCTTGAGCATTATCCGAGACTATCTCGGCAGGGACTCCGAATCGAAAAATATATTTTCCCAGAAGAAAGTGAACATATCTCGGCATGTGTGGCTTCTTAGAGCTTTAACCTCGATCCATTTTAAGAAGTAGTTTGTTGCCACGATAATGTACTTCCTTTCCCTGTTCCTGGAATGAATGGACCGACGAAATCTACCCCCCATTTGGCGAAGGGCCATGGGCTTAGTCTGAATTTAAGTTTGTTGCAGGCGCATGAATTCTCTTGGTGAATCTTTGGCAGGGGTCGTACCTCCGAGATATGTCCTTTTCATCGGCCTACATGTACGGCCAATAATACCCTTGAGCCTTGGTTCTCTGCGCGAGGGCCCTTGCCCCACTATGAGTTCCTGCTTCGCCGCTGTATAGTTCCGTCATTAGTGCAACACCATCTATCCGATGAACACATCTTAGTAGTGGACCTAGGAATGATTGTATGTACAAGACTCCATCTAAGATTTTATAATTTGCTGATATCCTTATTACTTTATGCGCTTCGAGTGGGCTGCTCGGCAATTCCTTGGTCTCCAAGTATTTCCTTATGGGCGTCCTCCAATCTTCGTCTTCGTCCTGGATTGTCATTACGAGATCCTTCCCCATGTCTGCTATGGATGATTTCGTTACTCTTCCAATCTCAACAGAGATGACGTCTTGATCCGTCATTTTTTAGGCAATAAATGCCAGAGCGTCCGCATTCCTGTTATCTTTTCTGCATATGTGCCGAACTTTTAGATGTGGGATCTTTGCCATTAATCTTCTTGCTAATTTCTTGTATTTTGATAGAGAATCGTTTGATTGGTAGCTGCCATCAAGTTGTCGCACTACAAGTTGAGAGTCTGTAGTTATTCGCGCTTCTTGGATTTCCATTTCTATCATATATTTTAAAGTGTGGATTATTGCCTCATATTCCGTTTCATTGTTTATGGCGTCGAATTCCAATCGGAGGGTATACTGTTTGTTTTCCTTCTGGCGAAGTGAATACTATTCTAATTCCTCGACCATCGCCATTTACCGACCCATCAATGAATATTTCCCAACGCCGAGGATGACATTTCTCTAGGAGGTCGCGTGGTCCATCTTCGTCCTCGATCCCCAGTATTGGTTCTTCTTCGTAATCTTCTTCGATTGGAAATTCGGCTAAGAAGTCAGCGATGATTTGTGATTTTAATGTCGTTCGAAATTCGTAGACCACGTCATATTGGCCTATTTGGGCGTTCCACTTTGCGATTCTCCCGGCCACCTGCATATTTTTTAGAAGAGATTCGATTGGTGTTTTGGTTAGCACAATGATTTTATGAGCCTGGAAGTACGTCCAAAGCTTTTGGGTTGCTACCACTAGCGCAAGTATGAGCTGCTCCAGCTTGGTGTAATTTTTCTCGGCCTGAAAGAGTGTCCTGCTGATATAATATACCGTATTTTCTTCTCCTCTTGTGGTTACAAGTACTACACTGATGGCATCCGAGTTGGCCACGATGTAGAGTCTCAAATCTTCATCTTTCTCCGGGTGCTGCAGAGCTAGTAAGCTTGCTAAGTAATTTTTGATTCCTTGGAATGCAACCTCCCTCTCATCTGTCCATACGAATTTTCCCCCTTTTTTCAAAATGCTAAAGAAGTTTTTGCATCTGTCCGAGGATCGAGCAATGAATCTACTAAGGGCTACCAGCCGTCCATTTAGTGCTTGTACATCTTTTACAGTTGTGGGTGATGTCATTTCTTGGTTGCTTGCACCTTCAACGGACCTGCTTCGATTCCCATTTTCGTGACGACATATCCTAAAAACTTCCCCGAGGTAACTCCGAAGATGCATTTTGTTGGGTTGATTTTCATATTGATTTAGCGCATTGTTAGGTGCCTAAAACATCTATTCAAGAGTACCTTATTCCTACACTTATGTCTAGCTAATGCCTCTGATTATTTTACGTTGTTTTCTATTTTGCAGGTACAATGGCTTTATGCCGCAAAAATGAAGCAATTAACAACTCAATTCATTACTTGGCAACTTATGAAGCGTTAAAGGGCAGTCAGAGCTAAGGGATAACCAGCTGAAGATTGACTGTAGGCAACCAGAATCAGTACTCGGGGCAGCTGAATAGGTTCAGTCAAAAAGTGCTAATGCAGACAGACTTTTGCACTCGCGGCACCTCTCTGTTTTCACACTAAAAGCTAGGTTGCGACCAGAAGCAGGGGATTTGAATTTCAATTCAGTTTTCACGCATCAAGAGCTACTGCCATGTTCTGCTACTGTTTAAGGTGGGTTTTTCCAAGGATTTTAAGTTGGTTCAGTTGATGTCTGCCAAGGGGTTCAGCGGAGAGAAATCAGATGGAAATAGGGAGTTCAGTTTATGCCAGAAAACACAGAAAGAAGAACAGGTTGCTGCCATTGATTACAGTGAGGTATGGATAATTTTAAAGGGTGTTTGTGAGTCCTGGAAGGATTATGAAGAATGGGTTTGATTGGATATTTAATTTGGCAGCAGTACGGGCAGTTAATTTGAACTAGGAAAGAAGATTATGTTGTTGTACAGTTTGGTGTGTTTCATAGCAGAAATCAAGAGATTGATGAGAACTTTGAATGATTAGAAATGTGGGTGTGTTATTATGATTTCAATTGTGCAGGGAAGAAGTTGTGAGAGTGCTCAAGAACCAACAGAAACTCAGTCCTCCATCAACAGCAGAATGCACACCAAGTGCTCGACAACAGAACTGAACTAGGATTGTAGCAGTTGATGTTGTTTCTCTGAACCATCATCTTTGGTGTGGTTGTGCCAGTCTCTGGTGGATTTATCAACAAACTAAACACTCAATACCATCCCTCACTCCACATTGAACGGGAGCGTTACCTATTTTTCTATTGGTTGGGTGAAAAAAATTTGGTACGTGATTGGCCAGACATTTTATAATCATATTTTTGATTGACTGGACATTTTCGGCCGTTCAGGTGTTTTAAAATCTGTAAAATCAATGGATGTGAATCGATGAGATTCGCTCACCCACGCGGGTGAGAAAGGTCTTCATTGTGGTTGGTCGATAGTTGTAATTTTTATGTTACACTCCGTTTACGTAAAATTTTAAAATCTTACACCGTTGGATCTGGGGTTAATTAAGTGTGGAAGGGTTAACGTAAATATGGGTAGAAAACTATATATATACAGTAATAAAGTATATTTACCCAACTCGCAGATTTTATGGGCGTTAAAACGAGTAAAAAAGAAAAAAAAAATATGAAATTTTTTAATTTTGATATATAGAATAAAATGAACTAGGGACTAGGGAGAGTATTATTAGATGCCATAATTATGTTAAATATTTTCGATTAGGATTACAGAAAATTTGGGCTAATAATGAATGGTAAATATACTTTCCAGATTTGCAAATAAATTTCCGTGTTTCCTCCCGTGGTGATAGTATTTAATACCTCGAAGACCCGGCGCACAAAAAAAAAAAAAACGCACAAATTAAGCAATTCGTTTACTGAAGGTAAGACGTTTACTTTCTCCCTTCTTCTTTGTTGTTGTTACAAAGTTGCGGTGAATCAGATGCGCTCGGTTTGTGTTCGCACATACATAATTAGGTTATGGAGAACGGTAGCGCATTGATGCCCCTATTCGTTGCGCATCAGATTTTTTTTTTTTTTATTTAAGAGGAAATACATACTGGGTTCTTTCAATAGGTTTACGATCCTCCGAGATCCTAGCTGAAACCCTAAAACCAAAAAAATCTAATAAGAGACTCTTTGAATGGATCAAAAGTCCTAGGCTTCGTTACGCTTCACTTTTATCTAACCTGTTTTAGACTTTTGTTTTAGAATCTCAGGGTTTATTCTTCTGTTATAGAGTAATATGGGTTCAGAGGATGACATGTATGATTATAATGATGTTGAATATGCCAGTGATGATCACGGCTGTTTCGATGATACAGAAGATATAGGTGAGTCATCTCAGCCCAAGCCGATGCAGAAAAGTTATACTATTGTGACTGACGATGATATACTTAGCCGTCGAGAAGAAGATATCAAAGCGATACGTGACGTACTTTCTGTTCCAAGGAGTTCAGCTATCATGTTGCTTCTCCACAATCATTGGTCTGACGCAGACGTGCATCTTGAGTGGTTTTCTGACGAAGAAAAAGTCCGTAAAGCCGTAGGCTTATTCGAGAAGAAGCCTGTTCTTTATCATCGGAATACGGAAACCAAAACATTCAATCCTGCAATCAAGAAGAAGGCAGTGGTGGAGCTTGAAGGTGAATATTGTTTCATATGAGGATAAAATCATCGAGTCATGGTTCTGCTATGTTTAGTTGTACTGTTGTTATTTTTTTTATTTATTTTTTGTTACTTCTGTTTATGTCTGTTGACTTTATTCCTCCCGAAACATGACTTCTGTTTAGGTGCACCATTTTGCATCCGTAAGGATGAATGGGCCATTAAGAATTGATACATCAACCCAGGTATGCAAAGGAGAACTTATCCCAATTGGCAGGCAAACTTATCCAATGTATCTACTGACATATCAGCTGCTGTTACGAACGTTGTTTAATTATATATGTGTGGATAAATTATTTTATAAAAGACTACCTTTGATATTTACTAATCTGGAAATTTGGCATTTAACCCTCTCCTCACTCTCCCTTACTCTCTTGACCCTGGGCTTCAAAGGTCCGGATATTTTTTGAAGCCCAACTGAGCTGGAAGGTTTAATGGATAATGTCCAGGGTCAAACTGATAATTTCGCACACATGACGTCATCAAATGATAACGTTTTGTGACTAAATTACCCTTCCAGCATTTAATTCAACGGATTTTTGAAAAAAGTATGTTTTTCAGTTGTTTGGTTTTAGAGATTCTGAAATCGAGAGAGAAGGCGAGCGAAAGTAACAGCACCACTCGATTTCAAATCGTGAAATTCTTATTCAAATCGTGATTTGATGTGTAGATTGTTAGGTTTGAAATCGTTTTTAGGTTTTGATTTTTAGGTTTGATTCGATCGATTCGTTTACGATAAAGTCTTCAGAAACGAATCAGCAGTTGAAGATCTTTTTTGTTTGATTCGCTCGATTCTTATTCAATTCTTGACTTCAAATTCTTCTCATAGTTTAAGGTAAGAGATCATTCGTCTTTTTCTTTTTTCATATCTGTTTTTTACTTGTAAATTAAGGCAAGATGTTCGATATGTTTTTACTGTTGATTTTTAGGTCTCCTTCAGCTGAATTATCATATGACATTAATCTGAAGTTTCAATATATCATCAATTTCTGAAGGTAAGAGATCAGTCATCTCTGTTTTTAATTATGTTGTTCTGTGGCTTTTAATTATGTTGTTTGTTTTGATCATCTAGATTTATTATCTACAATTGCCTAACTAGATTTATTATCTACATTTGCGTATCTACTAAGATCATTCATCTTGTTTTTTGTGAACTTTTTTTTTGTGTTGAGTTTTTTGAAGTGTTCATATACTCTTAACATCTAATAGATTAAGTTTAACTAGTTTTTGCTTGTCAGTATGGTCTGTTAGTGTTTTCTCTATGATGTTATGTTTTTTAGTGTATACTGAACATAATAAGCATATGTGAAGTTAGTATGAACATGTTAATAAGCATCTCAAAAGGGTTGAAAAATTCATACATTACATTAAATACATATGTGAAGTTAGTATGCACATGTTAATAAGCATTTTTTCTAAAGGATTGAAAATCCATACATTACAGTAAAATATGGCTATAAGTGCTACAGTTTCTCTATGATGCTATGTGTTTTTTTTTTTGTAGTGTATACTGCAAATATGTGAAGTTAGTATGAACATGTTTTTTTTCAGCTGAATTTATCATATGTCAATTTCTGAAGATAAAAAATCACGCAAACAAAACCAGATTTGTATTACGAATGAGTTAGATTTACTATCTACTAAGATCACGCAAACAAAACCAAGTTACGATTACGAATGAGTTAGATTTACTATCTACATTTGCCTATCTACTAAGATCACGCAAACAAAACCAGATTTACGATTACGAATGAGTTAGATTTACTATCTACAACAACCTGTCTACTAAGATTATTCATTTTTTTTGAAGTGTTCATATACTCTTAACATCCATTTAATAGATTATGTTTAACTAGTTTTTGCTTTGTATGTATGATCTGTTTTAGTGTTTCTCTATGATGCTATGTGTTTTTTTTTTTTTAGTGTATACTGCAAATATGTGAAGTTAGTATGAACATGTTTTTTTTCTCATTACAGTAAAGTAAAATACATACGTTTTTTTTTTTTTCCTGTTTTTGTAGTGTGCATGTAGTCTTAACATGTGTTTGTTTTTTTTACATTACAGCAAAACACATGTTTTTTGTTTTTTTTTGTTTTTTTGTAGTGTGCATGTAATCTTAACATGTTTTTTTGTTTTTTGGTGCAGTCAGTATCCAGTTTTGAAAACAGAGACAAATATGGCTATAAGTGCTACAGTTATTATTCAATTTTGCAATTTAAGATTCCCCTATACTGTCTCATCTACATGCACTGTTGATGAGCTTAAGGCCATAGCTGCATCTCGTTGGGCAGCTCTTCGTAGCACGGAATTTTTTTTCAGTTATTTTTGCGACGGTAATAAAATGTATATGAAATATGATACCCAGCTACAAGGAATGATTTGTTTCTGCAGTATGAGAAGTGATTATGAACTTGTTTTGTCGGTTGAATTTGATGGTGATTGTTTTTCAATGGGGGCCATGTCAATAGCATCAACAGATGATCAAAGTGTTGTAGAAGATGAATTGGCTGAGGATTCCACCGCGGCAATTTTTGAAGATCGTTCTGAAGTTTGTCTACCTAGAAGGTTAAAAGAGTGGGAGACTGTATTAGGAGATGTGGGTCGGCAGTGTTTAGGGGGTGTAGACGCTGTCCGTACTGCTGTCGATAAGCATTGTGTTGCTTTTGGTTTTCATTACGCAATTGTGAAGAGTGCTCCTGAACGATACACTGTTAAGGTAGCCTTTTTTTCTTTCACATACTTTTTTTTCCTGTTTTTTTAGAATATATGCTTGTCGACAGTGTGTTCACATACTTTTTTTTTCCAATTGTTCATGTGTTCTTCACATATAGATCTGAGTGTGTTTATTTTATTTTTTTGAAGTGCGCAAATTGGAAGTCAACAAGATGCAAGTGGAGATTACATGCTTCGGCGGTTGCTGGTCAAAAGAACCTTTTTGAGATTAAAACTTTTCACAAGGAGCATACATGTGGAGCTGGTTTAACCAATCCTGTCAAATTTAAATGCAAGCGCAAGTTTGTGCAGCAAATTATCATGGATGATATTAGACATAATGCAAATAAAAAGAAGGCTGAAGATATAAAAGAAATTATGTTTAAAGATTATGGTTTAGAGTTATCGTACCATCAAGCTTGGTCAGGTCTTGAGTATGGGAAGCAAGTTTTGTGGGGAAATGATATACAAGCCTATTCTAGTTTTAGATGGTATATTGATGCTATATGAAAAAGAAGGGGTACCGAAATACTACCAACTTTTCGTTTTGGCTCGTGAGTCTTATGGTAAAAGTCTGGACGATCTCAAAAATCAATATCCAAACCTCTAACTGGAGTAATCTCGACAGTTAGGCAATAACGTACTACTTGGTGCTTTAATTATAAATCAGAGTTATAATGCGGAAAGTAAAAGCACACAAGACACCAAACGTTTTTTAACGAGGAAACTGCCTTGCAGAAAAACCTCGGGACCTCGTCCAGTTTTGAACACCGCCCAGTACAAACTGACTACAAACACTAGCCTACTATAAGACTTCGGTCTGGGATGTAGCAGAGACCAACTCAAGCCCTCCAAGCGAATTGGCTACTGTCGCCTTCCTTACGTCTCTGGATCCCCCACAGATCGTCACGCACTTGATTCCCCTAGCTGACGTCCGTTACAGGCCTAGGAGTTGCTTTGACCGCTGTCAAAGGCTTGTGTCAGCAATACTGGGTTTTAAACCAAACTGTTGACTTATGGTGTAACTGTCCTCTATCAGTTTACCATAAACAAGATGACTTCCTTCGGATTGCTAGATCCAGGTCATACGGAAATCTACTTCTTGAATCAGGGCTGACACGCAAACCAAGTAAGCAATGCCCAATTCAAATCTACCTCAGTTATACACGAAGAACCACTTAAGGAACTTATATAACTGGAGCCAACTAGGTCTTACAACACCGAGTGCAGCCGTGCGTTGCTACCTTTCCAACCTTGTTGAGTAACGTATCAGTTCTTGAATAGCCGTATATCAGAAGAGACGGACTTTAGAATAGACAAGAACGTGATCAGGTTACCAAGGTTACAGGTTAATCCGATTTCAACCAAAGATGGTTTCAATCTCCTACCTGTGCTTCCCAACTCTCAAGAGAAGTCTTTATAGTCGTAGGGAGTTCCCAGAGGAGCTGCAACCTATAGAGGATGACTATACCACAACAAGCATTCACCGAAGTGAAAAGAGTTTACGTTACCTTCCCTAAGGACCTTCACGTATGCTTGATGCTTGCGGTATTTGTCCGTAGACACCTCTATTTATAGCACTCAATAAGATAGGTTGCTTTGGAATTAAGCAATCAATTACTTGTCCCACAAGTTAAGGAAACCCTAAACTTGCCAACCAAGTAATAGAGATTAATCTCAATTGGAATTCTTTTTAGAATTA
>JAJJMA010101982.1:7275-18597 GCA_023529015.1 Papaver nudicaule | reverse complement strand
TGAATGACACCACACGGGGGAGAGTTCTTTTGAACTTGCGCTTAATAACAAATCTTTTTGGGGAGCGTGGATGTGGAATATTAGGAGAAAGCTGTATCTATATTTCTCCATAAGGTGAGAACTCAAGAATCTTTTGTTCAGATTATCTAAGTATACCATCTTTAAACTTGATATGCGATTACTTAGCTTAACCTATTGTCATAGGTTTATGAAACCCTAGTCTCGAACTACTTTGTCATATTTTTGTGACAATTAGGGGAAGAATACATATGGTTCTTGTTCTTGTGGTGCATAACCATAGGGGGAGAACATCATGTGCTTACTTGTTGTGCTTTTCACAAAGTATCAAGTAAGGGGGAGTAATTAAAGCTGAGAAGAAGCTTCGTATCAAGAATGAGTAGAATCACTTTAAAAGTAATGAGTAGAATCACTTTAAAAGTTTTGATACACGAACTTTAAAGTTTGCTCAGATTCTTACTCTTACGCACAAACAACATGTGGGATGAGCATACTAACCCACGTAAGCTTAAGCGTACCTTTATTGTTGTTTGAGCTGGATATGTTGTAGCTGCCGACTACGGATTCATCAACAAGAGTTTAATGAACACATCAAGACTCAAGGGAGAAGTTGAAGAATTCAAGAAATCAAGATACATTTGGTTAGTACTTAATTGTATATTATTTGAATCCATATGTAAATTGGTTTTGTCACTAAAATTGACAAAGAAGACATCAAGTATTCTTCATCGACAAAAGGTTAGTAGGAGTTATGACTTTATGGAAATTCTTGTATTCTACTTTCTCTATTCTTTCGAAATATAGTCGACTACTTTAGTAGTGATCATAGCGATTGAGATTGTATTCTTGTCTAACATGGCCTTGTGTCATGACTAGTGTTTGTTCCCGCAAATGCTATGAGTACAAGAATGAATAAGATAGATTCGATACCATTTGTCCATTGCAATGGTTTGCTTGCAAATCATTAGTTGGATATGGGTGAATCTAAAGGAGTACTCTTGAGCAAGAGTCCATGGATTACATCTGAGGACGTACACACATCTAAGTCCTGGCTAAGCTCAGAACTTCCAGCAGAATCCAGGTTTGACCAAATCTGAATGGCGGACGGTTCACGAACTGGTACGCAAACCAGAAACTCGGATTTCTCCTGAGTTCCAAAGTGCTGAACATTTCGCGAACCTACGTGAACCTAATGTCGGTTACTTTTGGCTGGTATTCAGATTAAGTGTATATTCTTTCAGAATTTCACTCGGGTTAAACTCTAAACTCCTTTATCTCTTAGGTGGACTTGTATATCACGAAAATATCTTTTGTGGTCCATCTAGCGATCCTCAATTAGTCAATAAGATAAAGATTATCTCTGGTCTGTTGGATTCTATCTTGAAGTGTTTTTGAGCTACAAAACACTTGGCAGATAAACAATAAAAAGAATTCCAATTGAGATTAATCTCTATTACTTGAGTTCCAAGTTTAGGGTTTCCAAAACTTATGGGACAAGTAATTGATTGTTTTATTCCAAAGCAACATATCTTATTGAGTGCTATAAATAGAGGTGTCTACGGACAAATACCGCAAGCATCAAGCATACGTGGAGGTCCTTAGGGAAGTGATCGTAAACTCTTTTCACTTCGGTGAATGCTTGTTGTGGTATAGTCATCCTCTATAGGTTGCAGCTTCTCTGGGAACTCCCTACGACTATAAAAGACTTCTCTTGAGAGTTGGGAAGCACAGGTAGGAGATTGAGACCATATTTGGTTGAAATCGGATTAACCTGTAACCTTGGTAACCTGATCACGTTCTTGTATATTCCATAGTCCGTCTCTTCTACTATACGGCTATTCAAGAATTGATACGTTACACACAGGGTTGAAAGGTAGCAACACACGGCTGCACTCGGTGTTGTAAGACCTGGTTAGCTCCGGTTGTACAAGTTTCTTAACTGATTCTTCGTGTACAACTGAGGTAGAGACAAATTGGGCATAGCTTACTCGGTTTGCTTGTCAGCCCTGATTTGTAAAGTAGATTTTCGTATGACCTGGAGCAATCCGAAGGAAGTCAACTTGTGTATGATAAACTGATAGAGGACAGTTAGATCATACGTCAACAATTAGGTTGCAAAGCCAGTATTGCTGACACAAGCCTTTGACAGCGGTCAAAGCAACTCCTAGGCCTGTAAAGGACGTCAGCTGGGGGACTCAAGTGCGTGAAGATCTGTGGGGGATCTAGAGACGTAAGGAGTGCGACAGTAGCCAATTCGCTTGGAGGGCTTGAGTTGGTCTCTGCTACATCCCAGACCGAAGTCTTATAGTAGGCTAGCGTTTGTAGTTAGTTTGTACTGGGCGGTGTTCAATCTGGACGAGGTCCTGAGGTTTTTCTGCAAGGCAGTATCCTCGTTAAAAAAACGTTCTGGTGTCTTGTGTGCTTTTACTTTCCGCAATTATATAAACTCTGAAATATAATTAAAAGCAAACACAAGAAGTACGTTATCAATAATTGTCGTGTTTAACTCCAAAGATTCATCTTTGTCGAGTTGATCCCTAGATCACAACTCCGGTTATTTAGGTTTGGATATTGATTTTTGAGATCGTCCAAACCTAACCATAAGACTCACGAGCCCAAACGAAAAGTTGGTTGTATTTCGGTACCCCTTCTTTTTCAACTATACATGCCAATTTTATTTTAGTTGAAAAATAGGTTAATAAAGTACTAACCTCAGAGTGAAATTGTGGACAATAGTAAGGTACTGAGGCCATTATAGAATCTCCTATTGGATCCAAAGCATGTGATGGGGCTGCTTCTTCGACGTCAGTATTGAAAGGAGATATTTCTTTTACATCTGAACCAAAAGAAGACACTCCTTCACCTGTTTTATATGACAATTGTAAACACTTACAATACACAAGAGAAATACATACCACTAGTGACAGAGATATATAATGAGTTGTATATACCTGAACCAATTGGTTTTTATAGACTTTCCTCAGA
Organism: Papaver nudicaule; assembly: GCA_023529015.1. NCBI lineage: Eukaryota > Viridiplantae > Streptophyta > Magnoliopsida > Ranunculales > Papaveraceae > Papaver > Papaver nudicaule. The sequence goes on along the minus strand of JAJJMA010101982.1, from coordinate 15,594 downwards.
ATTCTGTTCTTCATTGTTGGTTTGGTTTGGACACATTTCTTCTTTGCAGTTTTCTTCTCCTTTAGTGGATTTTGTAGAGACTGACTCTTTCTTTTAATTGTCTTCGGTTTAGTTTGAAGGGTTCTCGTTGAAGCTTTCTTTGCTGCAGGTTTCGGGTGACCCTTCGATTTACTTTTCTCCATTTCCGGCTTGATCCGACCAGCCTTTTTGCTAGATTTTTCCCCTCGGGGAGGGTCTCGTAAAGTTATGTTAACTCCTAACGGAAACTGGATACTTCCTTCACTCATGTTTTCCTTGTTTGCATTTGTAGTGTTTTCCATCTTTTCGGTCTAGTGAGCAGACTTCAAATAGTTGTCCAACTCTCCTATGGCTCCAGTGAGCAACTTCTTAGTATAGGAACTAGAAGCTCCAGTGCTTGTGCCCTTCTCGGCTAAAGATAAAGACAAATGAGCTATCTCACTGTATTGGAGAGTAGATGAGACATTATTTCCTTCAATTTGCTTCCCAGGCTCTTCAATACCACTGCCATTTTTCACCGAAGAAACTGTAGCCCATTCTACATTTAGCATCACTCCAAAAACAGTTCAATAACTGACCAGTCTCATCCACTTGTATTTCGGCAAAGAAATATGGATTATCTCTTTGTCTTGACTGAAAGTATTCTAAAAGGTGTTCAGCATCAGCTTTGCTTAAGACATCTTCACACCTTCTTCTTTGTATATAGTTGTTACAGTTTCAGTAAAGTTTAGATTACTACCTCCTCCAGATTCAACACTCAAATATGAGAAAATATTTTTCTGACGGATACCGACATAATGCATGTTTTCAATCAGCCTTGCTTGAGAATCACTTATATGCCTGTGTGATCTCAATATGTGAACCTGAGATGGACATGTAAGTTGGTGATTATGCTCTTCCACAAATTCTTCAATAGTATATTTGTTATTATCACTTTGTAATTTAATGACTAACTTTGCTTCACAGCCTGTTCTAGATTGCAAACGTGATTTTAAAGGGGATCCCCTTGGATGCTTTTGATACGTTTCTGCATTTGAACATAAAATAACTCTTCTAGAGATATTTTTATATTTGCGACGAGTGCTTGAACCTTTACGTATACTAAACCCAGTGTCTCTAGCGTATCGATTATAATAATCATATGCTTGTTGTTCGGAATCAAATTCCTTACCAATTTTCGGCCCATCGGCTATGTCAGCTATTTCTGGCTCTGCGCTAATTGGGGCATCATCTGTAAATGAATTATCTTTGTCTTCCTGCGAAGAATGACTTTCAATAACAATCATGACCTGATTCATACATGGCATTTGACAAACAAGTTAATATATTAGTTTTTATAGTGTCCATTTCATATAAAAAATAAGATTGAAAAGGTAATGAAATCAAGTAGTGTTTCCATTTACATTTTACATTTTTCAAGATAATATCGTGATGAAATCCATGATATCTCTCTATCTAAACTATATCCAGCAGCAAATTCAAACTTGTTTTACCTGGCAATTGAACTGTCCTTGCATGCATTGGGAACTCTTATTTGAACTACAACCTAAAAAAATGACTTAACTGGAATGGGAGTCTACCTAGTATCTCATATAATGCTAAAGCAGATACCTCCGGAAGACTAATCAATCCATACAATCCTTGTAGAAAATTTTCACCGTTGTGATATGACTATATTGAAAGAACAGTTAATTACTCATAGCAGGAATTGTATTTATTTTGCAAGTAATGAGAACTAGTAAGCTTTTGTTCTACAACTAACGGTTAATCACATCTTTGGCCTCTCACATTCCATCAACCATCCCATCCCCTACGGTATGGGTTCCAACTTCTAACCGCATGGCTTCTTTAATATAATTTACTTATATATTAACGATAACCACTACCCCTAGTAATTTATAGAAACGTGCAACCAAAGACCATCAAATCCTATTCACAAAAACATCAGACACAATGAGATTCACAGGGACAATTCGTCAGACAGTAAACCTACGAGTTTCAAACCCTTGTTTCAACATTTCACAAAATAACCTCAAAGCATCTAAATCATACCCATTATAAGAATACCCACATATTAAAGCATTCCAAAACACATCTCTGTTAACAATATCTTCAAACACTTGATTAGCTAAAAACACAAACCCATATTTTGCAAACAAATTAAGCAATGTTGTACTGACATAATCAAATCGAATGGTAAAGAAACAATTAACAGTAGAGAGAATTACCTGTTTCCTTAAGTTTGAGAGATTTGATAAGCTTTGTTTTTGCAATTCAGTTTCCGAAAGCACAAGTTCTTATATAATACATATTCATTTGAGAAATCTAGGTTTTTCCAAAAAAATAAAACAGAGACATGAAGAATCTTTCCTTGGCGCCAGAAGTAAAGAAGGAGCATGAAATCGGAGCGCCAAAGTTCTGATTTTTTTTCCGGAGAGATCGTTACGTGCAATTATATGTATATATATTCAAATATTCAGATAGATAACTGGGGTTAATTGTGTACTTTGATGATGTCACATCTGACATATACGACGATTCTTAGGCCGCGCCTTAAATTGCGATGGCGCGCTGCGCCATCAAATTTTTTCTCGTTGCGACACCAACACCACGTCTGCTATTTCTTTTATTAGTTTTGCTATGTTTAGATTATAGAATCTCCAACAGTAGGTGGCGGTCATAATTTTATTGTCACATAAGATCTAAGACCCAATATTTTAAAAAATGAATCTCCAATAGTGGGGTTTTTGAGTTTAAGGGTGATGACATGGACTACAAAAGGTGTTAGAGAATGTCTTAACTAGACTTTCGGGGATACCCTCAATTTTTTTTGTTTTCCTTTAATAATTATTTAAAATTAAATTAAATGGCTAAGATCTTATCCACATAAGATATCCTAAAGGTACATCCACTGTTGGAGATAGTTTGCTAGTTTTAGGTTAATCCACACAAACCCTTCAAAATAAAGGTCTAAATAAGTCCTCCACACAGGAATTTTTCCACCCACTGTTGGAGTTGGAGATGCTCTTAGTTCATTAGTTTCCTAGTATAAGTTAAACTCTTATTGGTGTGTTGGTCAAGCAAACTTAGCTATATATATATATTCGTCTTTTAGCTTGTAAATACAGAATTATCAATACAAACTAGTTTCTCTTAAAAATATTCTTCACAGAGGTTGCTAACCCCAAATCAAAAGGACTTTATCTTAGGGTTCTTAGTTCTTTTACAGTTGCTTTGGTATAGAACCCTAACATCTGTATCAGAGCAGGTTGATCATACATCAATTTTTTCGACCAATTTTTTTTTCTATAACAATGACAATTACTGAAGAAGTACAAGTTATCAAAGAAACAATCACGGGATTTACTGACAAGATTGATAATCTTGTTGAAGCACTATCCAAAAATTGTTTACATGATGAAGAACTGAGTAACCGACGTCGTGAATATGATAGAGCTAATCACAAACTGGATTTAGCTGAACATACGAAAGAACTTTCAAAAACTTTGGGCTCAGAATTACGTGATGTATTCAGGGAGTTTCCCCCTCTCCTTAATCGTCAGATAATACTCCTCTGTTAGGACATAATACCCGCAATACTAATGGTACTGCCAATGATGGTGTCCCTGAAGCTACTATTCGTGCTGGCTCAATTAACCTGAAATTTCCCACCCTTGATGGAGATGAGCCTGACGAATTTTTCAAGCTGATCAATATTTTAGCTTGCATAATGTTGCTGCTAATCTCAAAGTTGGAATTGTACGGGCATAATTTCGTCTAGCCACGTGTCATCATCCTAGAAAAGAACCAAGATAACACATTATGAACGCGAAGTACGGAAGAGAGTCGAAGACCAAGCATACGAACCATGGACCACCAGTCGAGGAAATTACTTCGATACCATTATCCCTTCGAAGTAGCCTACCCAGCTCGAGACCCGAGATCCCCTCGAAGTGTAAACCAAACTCGAAGATGAAACCCATCGAAGAAGTAGACAGACATACTCGCTACATGGAAGAAGACTAGAGCTGAAGTCACTTAACGAAGAGAAGACGAGATGCACCGAAGACTATCTTTACTTAGTAGCTAAGAAAAGGGGACTTTAGTAATTATCATGTAAATTTCCTCTATATAAAGGAAATATCTCTAAGGAGAGAAGGATCTTCTCTTTTACTTTTCTCTCTCTTCCAACTTCTCCTCTACTCATCTTCTTCCCCACACAAAATTAGATCTAGAGCTTTCTCTAATGGAGATTTATGTGATCAAACACCAAGAACATAATAAATTCGTGATGTAGGTTGCATTCATCGCACCAAACACGTAAAAAAATCACGTCTCTTCTACTTTACATTTTGCACTTTATTTACTTGATTAGGGTTCATATTTGTGGTGCAAGGATTCATTGGTTGTTAGGTAAAAGATCTCTTAGTAGATTTTATACCGACACAGTTTGGCGCTAAAACTAGTGATGATTAAAACAATTTCGGTTTGCCTGTGCTTTGGAGGTCCAAAAATGAAGATCTACTAGTTCCGGGAGAAAATCTAGGAGATCCGGCGAGTTCTATAGAAAATCTGGCGTATACAAGAGCAGATCTGCTTATTTTAAGTATTTAGGGATATTTTCGTCACACAAGAGCAACTTTCAGACAACAATCCTGCTGAAGTCTGGTCAAAGAAGAGAAACACAGCATCAGATCTCAAATACCTTCAACAAAAGCTGAAGGCTAACGAATCATCGTCTACCAGCTTCAAAAAACCAAATCTCTTTATCTTATCTCTCTGATTTAGTTATTAGTATTTAGATCTGTAAGCTTTAAAATAGAATTTTTGAGAAAGATTTTATAAAACCAGGGTTTGTTCTTGAGCAAGATTCTTTCCGTCAAAATGATTTTAAAATGATTTTCGACCACAGATTCGCAATCCAGTGAGGATGTTCTTCAAACCCATTCAAGTTGTTTGGAAAAACAAATCTGGTATTTGTCCCCTGTGTTGAATACTCTGCTTGGCTACTGTTGTTTTTATTAATTTCCCTTAAAACTTGTCTATTACAGTATCGAATCACTAAATTTGCTCGACTCATTTTTGAATTGCAGAATTGGGTAAGCTCGATGAATTCAGACCAGTCTTTCACGAATTTAGCCAAGAGAGTGGATTATCAAAAAAAAAATCATCATAGGAGTCAATGCCATCTCATCAACACATCAATTCATCTCGGTAAAAGCTTCGGAGAATCTTCAAAATCATTCGATGGTTCAAGTTTGAAACACAACAGCACAGCTCGATGATGGAGGGTGAGATTTAGCCAGTAAGCAGCTCATACCAGCAATATTACACCAACCAATTTCGGACAACCAATTCCAATAATCCAACTTCGATGACTGTCTACTCAACTTCGATGTCAACTTCGATGCCAAGTTCGATGCCAACTTCGTTACCTACTTCGATGCCTCAAATTCGAGGATACAATCCCAACCTCGATGAATGAATCAACTTCGAAGGAAACCATGATGACTTCGATGACCATTCCTACTCAACCTCGATGGGTAAACTCGTTGCACACCAATTTAGCTCGATGATGAAGGATGAAATTTGAAGACGTTCTTACCTTTCGACGCAACTTGAATGACAGTTCAATAAGCAACTTCGATGGCTTCAGGACATGGTTTTGATTTCTGGATGAATACGAAGCAACGAGTCGTTGTGTGAATGATTATAATGCAAGGATGGAGCAGTATAAGTAGTAGCAGAAAACAAATTGAACTCAAAACTGTTGAACAGAAGTGTGCGCATTACGTGTTCCAGAATATACCCGAAACAACCCAGTCGCTGGTAACAAAGGAAACAATCTTGAAGCTCGAAAAACAACATTTAAACGAAGAAGAGATACAATGGAAAATCCCAACAACAACGGTACTGTTTAGAAAGTTTATCTGCCAAAGAAAGGAGTAAAGATGTTCATCGATTGCAAGAATTTAGAGAAACTGGAGAGGGTGGAAGCTGTGGCATCGAATGAGTACAAGTAGCAAGACTCGATGAAGGAATTTAAAGAACTTCTCGAACACAACTCGATGGATACACATCTCAGCTTTCCGAAGCAACTTTAAATGACCATGATTACTCACCTTCAATGCCTATGTTTACCCAGTTCCGGCTTTGAAAGCTTCATCGAGATACAACAATCTATAATAAAGAAAGCAAGCCACAGACAAGTTCATACCTCAAGGGTCAATGGGTATCAGAACTGGTACGAGAAACTAGTAACTCAACTCGAACGATAAAAATACAACAGTGAGAAATAGTTCAAGCAAATCGACACCTCAGTTTCGATGGAAGCAGCCAACTTTAATGTCAACCTTACCATCAAAACAATCTCGAAGCATTATTATCGATCACTCGGTCAAGTGACGCGAAGTCAATTTCGACAACCTAACCTGGAGCAACAACTTTGATCACCAATGACAACATCTTTTCTAATGTAAAGTGGAACTTAAAATTGAAATTAGACTCCAAAATTGCAACAACACCATAAAAATAAATGATAACTAACCTTCAATTAAGCTTCTTCTACCCTTAACTCAAGGAAGAAACAAATATTTAAGGTTCTTCTCTAATAATACTTCAAACTTCTACCCAATTGAAATTGGAAGTTGAAAGATTAAATTAAGGGGCATCTCATTACAAGTTGCTATTTATACCCAATACAAAGATTGGAAATGGCAAGATGATGGAGGAAAAGATAAGGGTATACAAGCCTCTCTCAAAAACAAACTCTAAGCTAAAGAAGAGAGATCTAGGGTTTTAACAATATATAGGTAAGTTTAGGACAACAAAGGAAAAAGGGAAAAAAAGAGGGATAGAAGAAGGCACCAAAAACACATTAGCCCATGGGGTGCTAATGGGCTAAGCCACTATGCATCATCCTCCCCTCCTTGAGTGAAATTCGTCCTCGAATTGTTAACTTCTTCATCCATAGCATTGTCGCCGCAATATGGAACCAAGTGCTTTACATTAAATACGCCGGGCGTACGAATCGAGCTTGGTAAGTGAAGACGATAAGCATTATCATTGATCTTTTCCTCTATTGGGAATGCTCCAATCTTCCTTTCCTTGAGCTTGTTATATTCTCCTATGGGAAAACGCTCCTTGGTAAGAACGGCATAAACAAGGTCCCCCACTTCAAACTCAACTACACGTCTTCGTTGATCAACCTTGTTCTTGTACTTCCTTGAGGAAGCTTCGAGATGCTTTCGGGTGCTTTCATGGATATGGTGGGTCGAGAAATAAAGTATTCCGCCTTACCATTAAGCCTTTGCAAATCCGGAATTAAAGACAAGTCTAGTGGTACTCTTGGATTGAACCCGTAAACCACCATGAATGGAGAATACCCACTACTTCGATTCACCGCATGGTTGTATGCAAACTCCGCCTTGCATAAAACTTGGTCCCATGTCTTCAAGTTCTTCTCAACTAAGCAACGAAGAAGATTACCTACGAAACGATTGACCACTTCGGTTTGGCCATCCGTTTGGGGGTGGTAAGCCGTACTAAAACATAAGTTGGTCTTCATTAACTTCCTGTAGATTGTGAAAAATGAGAGAGGGGACAAGATTGTCAAAACACTCTCGAAACCATGTCTTATTAAAGGCAATCGCCTAGTCAGGCTCATCTCTATAGCTCAGAGTGCAACCCATTCCATGAGCCAAATAAACTCTCTATGAGCTCTCCCTTATAACTCCGGTGGGGAGGGTAATATCATAGAGCAGTACTAATGATCTCACCAACATATTAAACCCATTGATCTGCCCAGAGTCAGGCCACTTAATGGTACACGGTGAAGAATCAACAGAGACGTGTCCTCATGGATTTCCTCTTAAATACGACTCAACATACGAGTCTTGGTGCAAACCTCAGGAATATTGAAGCTCCAGGCCGGTCCAGAGCTCTCTGAGAAGCATACACCAGCCTAAATAGGCCTAAGCGGACCTAATCCCAAGTTCAGGAAGGTCTAGCATACCATGGATAAACACGCCATGACCTCAAGTGTGTTGTAGCATAAGCACTCACACCTCGACTAAGGCACATGCTGCCCCAAAGTCGACCTTGGCCAGCCATAAACGCCACATAGCATGGCACCACAAACCATGAGCCACCATGGATACATAAGAAATTAGCCTTGGCCAAGAGCCCAAGGCCACGGCGCAAGGATTGGCCTAGCCAAAAGGCCAAGGCGCCATATTCATGGCGCCACACAAGATTTGTCCCAGGCCAAAAGGCCATGGCGCCATATTCATGGCGCCACAA
>JAJJMA010101960.1:63329-78766 GCA_023529015.1 Papaver nudicaule | reverse complement strand
CAAAATAGCCAAAATTTGTATTATAAGTGTCCCATAGGAACCGGCCTTAGGATTGGGTTTTAGGAAATGGGTTGTTTGTAACCCGATTGGTTGTAACCCGATTTTAGCATAGTGTAGTACAAAATTAATCGTGCCTTTCAGCATATTGTAGCACAAAATTAACATAGCTTTTCAGCGCATTGTAGTACAAAATTATCATTGTGTTCCAGCGAAGTGTAGTACCAAATTAATTGTGTATATAAAATCTCACTACTTTAGATATAAAAATGATCTCAGCACATTGTAGCACAAAATTAATCATGTCTTTCAACACATTGTAGCACAAAATTACATTGCCTTTCAGCACAGTGTAGTACCAAATTAATTGGGTAAATAAAGTCTCACTACTTTAGATATAAAATGATCTCTTCCGCAGCATCATAACCAATTCGGCCAACTTCCGGACCAACATAGAAATCTACTCTACATAACATTTGGTTTATCCAGGAGGAAAAATATATTAGAGACACTTTGAATGTTAGAGATGCCGTGTTGATAATTTAATCTCGCACATAAACGGATTGCCCACAAGATCATTGGAAAAACACTTGAGTCCTTAACCTTGCCTTCCAATGATGATTGCAAGCCCCTTGCATGTTGAGTACATGTTCACGTCAGCCTCAACTCTGTTAGCAAGGAATCTTTTCCATTCTCGGACAATAGCCCAGAAACCATGTGAAGGCAAGAATACGAAACAAAACATACTAGGGCAAGCCCTTAGTCTCATTGACCTGACATCACCAAAACCGACCAACAAAAGCTACCATGAAAGCACTTCACATCTATGAATAGAAATTAGATGAGAATCTTAGATAAAGCTGAACGACAGTCTATGTTATAGATGTAAACTTGGACAGCCTATGAATCCTAAAACAAATTTCACTCAAGAAGATACAGTTTTGATTGTAACAAAACGCTGCACATGGCTACTATGCAATGCAAATTAGGACTACTCCCCACGACTAATCAAAATATAAACCAGATTTAGTATAAATACAAATTTTGAAATTATAATACATAGAAGGAAATATAGTAATAGAATATCCCCATGTAACTTACTTGATTCTCGTAAGATTGTGTTAGGACAGACATAAGACACTTTAATATTGTATTCGACGAACTCTTCTCATCAACCCACATAACGATTAACAAGAAAAGTTTTGAGGACACTGTAATGTCGTTCGTACTTGAATTTCTTTCCCTTACATCGTTGCCATTCCTTCAAAGACCTGCCAAGATTTTCATCATCGGTATCTTCCGGAAAATGATGTGCTTTGATCAATCTCCCCATGTGCATAAAATCGTGGACTCTTTGGTGTATTTTTCTCCAACGCGACTACAACGTATTCTGATCACGCGCAACGTTGGAAGTACTTCTATCTAATTTGAATTTGCACTAACAGTAGTCCAAAACAGTGGTTCATTTACTTTAACCTGATTCGTTTTATTTCGTCCGGGGTCGGATAAAATCATATAGTTTGTACAAAGACATAAATCTTCATCCCACGTAAACTTAGGATGAGGTTTAGGTGCATCGGGTAATGAATGTAGAGGATTTGCTGGTTTTTTCGGTGCAGGTTCTTTTTTAGATGACGAAGAAGAAGAAGTTGTGGAAGATTTGCATCGCTTAACTGTTGGGTTACCATAGTGTCTAGGAGGAGTAGGATATAATCTCTTAAATGGAGGAGGAGTGAATAAAGGAGGAGATTTCGATGAAGGTTCAGTGTAGTAGTAGTTATGGACTAATTTTGCAATTACGCTCCGAAATTTAGGTGATGTCGGAGGAGTACCGAGTAAAATAAAGTTTGGAGGAGAAGATAGTGGAGGAGAATCTGATGACCGAGTGGCTTGGGAAGATGATGGATTTGACATTACGAAAAAAAAATAGATTAATCGGATGAAATCGAGAGAATATTTGAGAAATATCGAACTAAGTTGTGAGTGAATGAAGTGAAGACCAAGTTTAAGTTTATATAGAATTTGGGAGTGAAATATAAGCCGTTGGATGAGCCTAATCTGGTCGACAGAAATTCCATCGTCGATTATATTTCCATCGACCTCGATGGAAAAAGTATTTGTCGATGGAATTTCCATCGAGGATACTATTTCTGTCTCACGTTGCAAAGTTGCAACTTTGCAACGTTGTTTTGGCTGTTTGTTGGGTTCATAGCCAGCCAAAACACTCATATTGTCTGTTATTTGTGTCCCATAGGAACCGGTCTTAGGCCGGTTCCTATGGCAACCATCAAAACCTCCCCTTTGCAATCCAACGTGGCCTAGCAAACCCAAAATTGGGCAGTGGTTGTCGATGGAAATTTCATCGACGATGGTTTTACCATCGATCAGATCTCGCTCCAATCCAACGGTCCAATTCGAAGCGCCTATTTAATGCACCCCAAAACGTTTTGTTCTTCACATTCTTCATCACATTTCTCACATCAAACACAATTTTACTCTGCTGCAATCAACAACTTCTGAATCTAATTTTTTTTCTGGCTCATTGGAGTATGAACATGATTCTTCCGATTCTTCTGATGAAGAGATGCAAAGAAGAATGATTGATTTTGATTCTTATCAAAAAAGAATTCTTCATATGCTGCAGGAAATTGATTCCGACTCTGATGAAGAAAGAGCGTAGTTCGACACTATGTTGGAGGTCTATACTGGCACAATACCTTCCGAACCTGGGCCAAAAGCGGTACAGTGTAGGCGATACACTTACCGTGATCGGGAATTCTACCATGAGAAACTGATGCATGATTATTTCAATGAAGATTGTGTGTATTCCGACCAAGATTTTCAGCGTCGCTTCCGCATGCCCCGGCACTTGACGAAATTTATTATTTCGGAGCTTGTAAAAGTTGAACCTCGATTTGATTATCAGTTTGATTGTCGTAATGTTAGAGGTCATAGTCCGGAGCAGAAGGTTACGACGGCCTTGAGGATTCTTGGTTACGGTTGTCCGGCAGATTCCCTTGATGAGTACATCCGAATGGGCAAAACAACTGCCTTCAACTATCTCTCGTTGTTTTGCGAAATTATGATTGATCATTTCGGTTCAGAGTATTTGCGCAAGCTCAACCAGAAAGATAGAGATATTGAAAGTGAATACGGAGAGGGGTTTCCCTGGAATGCTCGGTAGTCTCGATTGCATGCACTAGGTGTGGCAAGGGTGTCCAACAATGTGGGCTGGTCAATACAAGGGTCATTACTCTAAGCCAACTGTCATTTTAGAAGCTGCGGCTACTGAAGATTGTTGGATATGCCATGCTTTTTTTGGTCTTCCTGGTTCGCAAAATGACATTAATGTGTTGCACAAATCACCTATTTTCGAAGACCTTAAGAAAGGCCGAGCCCCCCCCCCTGTTAATTTCAATATCAACGGACATCAGTACAGTAATGGGTATTATCTTGCTGACGGAATATATCCTAAGTGGTCAACACTAGTTCAAGCGTTTAGGGGAGTGCCTACAGGAAATACGGGTAAGGCAATGAGGCATTTCAACAGAATGCAGATGGCCTTCAGGAAGGATGTTGAGTGGGTCTTTGGAATTCTTAAGAAGAAATTTGCTATCGTTTGTGGTCCTTTCCGTGGTTTGAGTCCCCGTGAAATGCATAAGACTATGCTCACTTGCATAATTCTGCATAACATGGTAATCCAAGAAACTCGTCGTAATGCTACCTAGACCAACTATCCAGACGAGGACTTGAGGGAGGATGATGTGCCACAATGGGGAATAGGTGCAAGGGACTATGCGCGGATGACGAATCACATTCGTAACCCAAATTTGTACGAAAGATTAAGGAGTGATCTTTGTGCTCATCTTTGGGCAGAAGAAGGACGAAGAGCTGCTGGACATGGTGGAGATGAAAAAGAAGAAGATGACGAAGTTCGTGCTCCTCATTGGGAAACAGCTGCTGCCTTTGAAGATGGATTAGATGAAGATGATGATGATGATGATGATGATGAGGAGGAGGAGGAGGAGGAGGAGGAGGAGGAGGAGGAGGAGGAGGAGGATTAATTGTTTTTCTTAGTTTAGAGGATGAAGATGATGATTAAGTGTTTTTTTTTCTGTATTTTTTTTTCGTTAGTATTAATGAAGATTAACTTTTATATAACTAGAGATTTTCATTAAAATTAAAGACAGTAATTACATTAAAAAAGGGTGTGTCATGCCCTTTACAAAATATAGACCCAATATAGAGCCATGCCATTCCGATATAATTAGTAAAAAGGGTTTGCCAATCCCTTTTGCAAAATAAAAAAAAAAAAACAACCCAATATAATTAGTAAAAAGGGTGTGCCAAGCCCTTTGCAAAAGACCATCCGATGATGGTAACGCAATTGCCATTGTTGTTGAAAATCGGCAAACTGCCTTCCTTAATGATGATACTGATACTACTGATGATGATGATGATGATGCTGATACTACTGATGATGATGATGATGATGATACACATTGCTGCCATTGATGATGATGCTGATACTTGATGATGATGATGATACACATTTGCTGCCACTGATGATGATGATGCTGATACCCTTGCCGATGCTACCCCCCCACTCCCCGTGAATGATAATGATGATGGAGATGCTACTCGTCGGCCCAAGGACTGACCTCCTCCGCTTCAACGTCAGATGCATTATCGGCATTGACGGATGGGATATCAGGTGCTCCTTGAACGTCAGACTCAAGAGCGGCAAGCCGTTCTTCCTCCATCTGCCGTTTGATCCGGTCGAAGTCTGTCTTCCATATGTACAGTTGTTCCTCATTCATGTTAGAGGTATTGGCATTCATGATTTTATGCTTATCATGGTTATGCACATACTTCTCCTGGGAGATGCGACTTTTTTTAAGTTCACCGTTCAGAACCCTGCGTTCAGCCGATCGTTCCTTGGAAGTTTCCTTGAGGTGGGAAGTATAGGCATCCATGTTGAAGCCTTTCCCCTCAACAGCAGCATCAGCCTTTGCTTGTCGTAGATTCTTGGCCTGGTTCCTACCACACAACATCTGGAACTTAAGTGCATTTGCAGACGCCTTCTCAGTTGTCATACCTCCTCCACTACCTCCACTTCCTCCACTACCTTCACTGCCTCCACTGCCTCCTGCACCTTGTGAACCCATCTGTGAGGAAAATTGGGACGCAGAGGGCGAGGATGGAGACCCCTGGGAGTTAGGCGAACCTTGATTGTACGGTGAAGCTTTAGGAACCGACTTCAGCTGGAGAAGCATCTTTGGGTCATACTTAGGCAACACTTTCAAAATATGGTAACACTCCTCGTAGGAAATGATTTCCCGTGCTCTCTCTTCCATGCCTCGCGACACCTCCGTTCGACGTCCGTGTCACCCTCCCCACTTTGTCTTCGACGTTCAGCTTGCACAATGGCGGCAACAAACAGTTGCACCTGTGCATTGATGGTCACGAAGTGGTTGCACAAAGAAACTTCCGTACGGCAAGTGACATTCATTGTCTCCTGTTCGAACTGGTCAAAGATGCTCCCCCACAATGTTGCCTTATCTTGATGAACACCGGTAATCGGATTTTCAGTAAATCGGACATAGTTAGAACATATGATCATGTCCTCACTTGCAGTGAAAGATTGCCCGCCCCTTCCTCTCCCAGTCTTTCCTTCTCCCATTTCTTGACTATCCTCATCGTACACTTCAGGATCATATTGAGTAGCAGCTTGTTTCCCCTTGTTTTTTTCTTTTCTGTGTGCCATATAGAAGGTGTGCACAGCGGAGGGTGTGTCCAACGCAAACAAATAGATAGCGGAGTGCGCAATTGTGGCAGATCTGAGAAAACTACTACAAATGTTGCGAAGGTGTGTGTTGATAAGCTTACAAATGAGGGTATATATAGGCTTTAACAAATCTGAGCCGTACATCTCTATCGATGGAAATAGTATCGTCGATGAAATTTCCATCGACCTCGACACTTTTTGTATCTGTTGATGGAATTTTCATCGACGATACTATTTCCATATGGCGTTGCAAATTTGCAACTTTGCAACGTCGTTTGGGCAATTTGTTGGGTCCGTAGTCGCACAAAACACTCATATTGTGTGTTATTTGTGTCTCATAGGAACTGGCCTTAGAAGCTAAAAAACTGGGATCTACAATATCGTAGTTTTGATGCAAGATTTAACCATTTATCCGAGGAGGATTTATGGGTATCTTGTGGAATCATAAATGGGCATCATAAATTTAAAATTTAGCATGTAAACAACAAGTACTAATAAGTATGGTCATGTCATGTGGTACATGAGTCTTAATATTCTTTCTCGATTAGGAAAATGGGGATGTGTACCGTATAGTCATATTTTCATAGGTTTGATGATGGTATATTGATGTTTTTGTATGGTCCTTGTCATTCTGAGTTGGCAAACCACTCCATTTACTCATCAGCTGTGTATTACAGAATCGCAAGACAAAGATCCCATGGTTGTGACCTTTGGTCTACCCCAGTGCCCATTATAATTTAGACCCGTCATCTCATCTCGGGAGCTAACCGTCTTCTTTGATCAACGCCATGTGATTTTTAGATGGGGAAAGTCATAAATAGTCTGCTTCTACGTTTCTCACTTGCCAATGGAATTTTTTTTTTAAATAATCGAAGGTTATAAATAAGCCATCACAGTCAGCAGACACTAATTTGGAGGCCTAACCACAACAAAGAAAGAACAAAAAAAAAAAAAACAATAATTAAGGTAATAATAATAAAGCCGGGTAAGTTGTCGAGCCAAGGAATACCACCAGGAGGACATAAAATTGTTCGACACACAGTCAAGTACCAAAGAAGAGACATACAAAACTGCCATGACCTTCGTCAGACCTACTCCAACCATGAGAAACATGAACCGCCATTGGAGACCCTTTCAAGACACGGATATGTTTGCGATATAGCGCCTCACATATAATGAGTGCATCACTCTCCCCAGAAGAAGAAGGGATGACTAACCAGAGAAAACCAGCTCCCTCCAAACAATAAAATTACAATCAACTTGCTGGCCGAAAAGAAAATCCGAAAATGACATCCAAGAATATAAGATGACATCCAAGACCATACCCCCCGAGGGGTAAGGATTTACAGTCGCAGAGCATTCATAGTCCCAGTAGGAATGCAATAAAGGACCCAATTTAACCTCCAGAATGTTAAGAGGACTAAACTGATTGGAAAAAAAAAAGATAGTAATCACAAACAACACCACAAGAATGCTGAAACAAGCAAACAACAGATGAATTCAAACAATCTTCAACAAAAAATCCTTCAAGCTTCCAAACAATCCCCATCTGACCATCAACAAGCTGCATAGCTTCCGATCTAACATCACTAGCGTTTAAAGACATAGACTGAATGTAGAAGAGATCTTTAATGTTAGGCCATTGTCCGGTCAAACCCACTGGCATTGGTATGTCAAGCTAGTTGTTAGTTTTAGGTGTCAAAACACAATTCTTGATTTAGTCTACTAGAGTTTAGATTTCAGAATTGGGATATAGACAAAGTAGTAGAGACCTTGAAGACGAAGACAGAGATTATAAAGAAGACATCAAATATTCTTCATCGACAAAATGTTAGTAGGAGTTATGACTTTATATGAGACCTTGAAGATGAAGACAGAGATTATGAGACGATCCTTACTCAAACAGAGCCTCAACAAAAAGAATCATGACCCAGACATGTCACTGCTGACGATTTGGACAGGCTACTACGATGCCGAGAAAAGGAGACAACACCGCACATCTACCATCATCGACCATGTGTCCGTATGAAGTGCGAAGGATCCATCTTCCCATGAGAGCCTACACTTGGTGCAATAATATCGCCCCAAATAACATTGATACCTGGAGCGAAATGACAACAATTAGTGGAACTCTACATTAGCGGAATGATCCCTGTGTACCGAGACCTATTGGAGAACCTTCGCTTCTAGACGTTTTTTGAATTCCATTAAGCTGCAAAACGATCCGCCACAACAACACCAGCATTATTATAGACCGCCAAACCCTTGAGAAGTGAAGAGGCTCGTAGTATTCGTGGTGACAGGAGATTGATCAACAAATAATACAACAACTTACCATCTGATAGGTGTGCAAAACACCTATTCAAGAGTACCCAATTTGTACACTTTAGTCGACTTAAGCCTCGTACATTGTTTATTTTAACCATTTTCTATTTTGCAGGTATTTTGAAATAATATTATTTTAAATGAAGCAAAAACAACTCAATTCATAACTTGGAGTCACATGGAGTTGGTGGTCTTTGAACACAAGAAGGATACAAGCTCAATGGTGTCGAAAAACAAGAATTACTAAGGGGCAGACAAAGGATTTGAAGCAGCTGATTGGAATTACTAGAGCACCAGGACTAAATTACTCAGGGCAGCCAATTTGGATTTCAGAGGCACCATAGTTTATAGGCATCTGGTTATTACCAACCCCAACAGTCCGATACGGGGTGTCCCTTATCTTTAATAAAAATCAGACGCAAATTTCTGTTGTTCTGTGTCTGAAGTGGAGAGATGCAGAGCAGTGGGGATAAGGCTGCAGTCACAGCAGAGTTCATGATTCGGAGAGGTTTGCTACGGATCGAAAGAGAAATTGTTGGCCAAAGCAACAGGGTCAAGAAATGGTGCAATTGCAAGGATTATTACAACGCAGGATAGCTAAAATTGATGGGTTCTAGGGGTTGCAGAGAGGAGAAAAGAGAGGGCTAAATCAGTGTTGTTCTTGGATTAGTTGAGTGGTTGAATGAAGCCGAGAGGAGAGCTGCTACTAGGATTCACTAAGACGGAACTCAGATGAGTGAATTGAAGCAACAGATGCGAAGAGAGGAGATGAATGGTGCTGCTGCTGAACAGAAGAGTTGAAGACTGAATAATGGGTTTGTTCAGTAATTGAAGGAGAATATATCAATGGGTTTATGTGAATTTGTCATTTGTGTGTGTTGAATTATGTCTGCTGTGGTTCTGTGGAGAAGAGGCTAATTCCATCGACGGAGGGTATTCTGAATGAGGAAGAAGACGATGGTGAGTGTGCGAGTTGCACACGCGCGATCAGAAGAAGAAAAGGGGAGCGTGCGAGTGGCACGTGCAGACGGAGATGCAGCTGGGCTTTTGCAGATGTTGGGCTGGCAAGGGTTAATGGGCTATCGGTTGCGTAATTGCCAGGCCTAGTTGCTGGTGTTGAGTCTAGTTTTGGGCCCAGAGTTGATTTGTAATAGGTTTAGGAAAGGGTCTGTCGAGAGGATAAAAAAGAGGACATCAGGAGAGTTCTACAGACGAGTTTTGACGCAGACTTTGGAGGGTTTACTGTGTACGTTTCCCGAGGCAAGGAAAAGCTAGGTTTTGGGCACGATTTTCGAGGTGGAGCTTTGGGATAAAGATTGGAGCTTTGCACAAAGGGGGTTTTTATGCTTTTAATTATTTTCTTATTATTTTCTATGGATTTCAATAAGAACATGAGTAGCTAAATTCTTTTTATTGGTTGAGGATGTAGTCTTTTAATTGCAAGACATGTTTTGATTAATTATGGAGTTAAACTTATTCATATTCATTATCGATTCTATTCTACTATGTGGTTGAGTGTATGATTGATGTATTACACTAAGATAGAACATCTTTTGATTCAAGTGGCCAATTGAGTTAGATTTTGTTATTATCTATTGCTAGAACTAGGTTTGGAGATACGAAATAGTTGAAGAACCTATTCATAAGTAGCACAATATGATGATTGAGGTGGTGATAGCTTCGAGAGTCATATGTAGGATATAACCTTTGTTGAATGAACCATTCATGGTGGCTCATTGCATTGATTAGCCTATTTCACAAAACTTAATGCTCTTAGAGGGTTGAACTCGATTACTCATGGTGTCGAGTTATTCTCTACGTAGTATTCACACATTCATCGTTATGGTGTGTGATGACATTAGGAAATTCCAGAATATTTTCGCGATGATGTATTCTAGGGCTTTTGATGATGATAGAACTAGTTGATACTCCATATATTATTCATATGCATGTTGAGAAATTAAAGATGAACCCTTAACCAATATTTCTCTCTCTTGATTACTTCAAATTATTCTTTGCGTCTTGTTTACTTGTTTTTATTTTATTTTGCTTTTTAGTTTAAAACAACAAACATCCCCCCCCCCCCTTTGGTTACTTTAGGATTCAAATATTGAAATAACAAACCATTACCTCTTCGTGGACGAACTTGTTCTTACCATTATATTATATTATCATATATTGTGAAGGTTTAGAACTTAAGTATATTTGTGCGGATTCGACACGCATCACCATCCATGAGTGCAATCAGTGAAGGGGTAAAAAGAAGAGTCCAGCTATAGAGGTAACACACCCAAAGCGTACAACTTCAAACTCAGCTTCAGGAACTCCAAGCAAGAACATGAGTCAAAGCGGATCGCACCACGAGTCACACCGCCACAACTGAACCTGTACTGCTAGAAAGGGATAAACCCCTAAGGAGCGAAGAAATTCGTAGTACCTGTGACGACAAATGATTTATCAACACACACTAAAGAGACGGACAACCCAAGAGTATCACAAATGAAGACTTAGAAGATCGCGGCAAACTTGGGAATGAAGGGTATTCGTAACGCCACGCTCTGCTACCCCTATCTCTATTTTGGCGGGCAAATTACACAAAGCCGAACCGGTGGAAAGACAAGAGACTCTCACTCAAAATCGATCTAAGGTCGGTTCCTATGGGGGCAACTAAACCATGTGTTCTGCAATCCAACGTGGCCTAGCAAACCAAAAATTGGGCAGTGGTTATCGATGAAAATTCCATCGACTGATGGAAATTCCATCTACGATGAAAATTACATCGAGGTCGATGGAATTACCATCGAGATCGATGAAATTTTGATCGACAGATGGAATTCCCATCGACCAGATGTCGCACCAATCCAACGGTCAACTTTGTTGCCCCGATTTAATGCTCCCAAACGTTCTCTTCTCATCACATTCTTCACATTTCTCACATCAAACACAAATTTACTCTTCTGCAAAAGGCAAAAAATTTATATTTCATTCTCTTCTTTTAATTAATGGAGTATGAATATAATTCTTCTGATTCATCTGATAAAGAGATGCAAATAAGAATGATCGAATTTGATTCCTATCAAAAAAGAATTGTTCAAATGCTGTAGGAAATTAATTCTGACTCTGATGAAGAAAGAGCGCAGTTCGACACAATGTTGCAGGTCTATACCGGCGCAATACCAATGGAACCTGATCCAAGAGCAGTACAGTGTAGACGATACACTTACCATGAGCGGGAATTCTACCTCGAAAAACTGATGCATGATTATTTCATCAAGACTGTGTGTATTCTGATCAAGATTTCCAGCGTCGCTTCCGCATGCCCCGGCACTTGAAGAAATTTATTATTGCGGAGCTTGTAAGAGTTGAACCTCTATTTGATTAACAATTTGATTGTCGTAATATTAGAGGTCACAGTCCAGAGCAGAAGGTTATGGCGGCGTTAAGGATTCTTGGTTACGGTGCTCCGGCAGATTCCCTTGATGAGTACATCCGAATGGGAAAAACAACTGCCTTAAACTATCTCTCATTATTTTGCGAAGTTATGATAGATCATTTCGGTCCAGAGTATTTTCGCAAGCCTAATTCGAGAGATATTGCAAGTGAATACGATGAGGGGTTTCCCTGGAATGCTAGGTAGTCTGGACTGCATGCACTGAGTGTGGCAGGGGTGTCCAACAATGTGGGATGGTCAATACAAGGGTCATTACGCTAAGCCAACTGTCATTTTAGAAGTTGCAGCTACTGAAGATTGTTGGATATGGCATTGTAGATGGTGAAAAATGGAAGAGGGACGAAAATGTAAAAACGACTCTCTGATTATGCCATACCTAAAGGCAATCGCCTACTCAGGCACATCTCTATAGCTCAGAATGCGACCTGTTCCACGAGCTGAATATACTCTCTGTGAGTTCTCTCTTATAACTCCTGGTAGAGAGGATGATATCATGGTGCAGTACCGGTAACCCCACCAACACGTAAACCCATCAATTCACTCCATGTCGGCATCGCCTCGAATTCCTCGATATCGGAACTAAATTGCTCAACGGTATATGGTGGAGAGTTAACAGAGACCCATCCCCACGGAATCCTCTTAAAATACGACTCAACACCTGAGTCTCAATGGAAACCTCAGAAACAACGCGGCTCTAGGCCTGTCCAGAGCTCTCTGAGAAGCATACAACATCCTAAACACACTTAGGCAGGCCACACTCTAAACACAGAATGGTCTAACATACCATGGATAAGCACGCCATGACCTAAAATAGGCAATAGCGCAAGTGCACAAGTACGCCATAGCGCAAGTGCACAAATACGCCATAGCCAAAGTGGTCGCAGCCTGAATACGCTACGAAAAGATTGGCCTTGGTCAAACGCCAAGGCCTCAGCCCCTAGGCATGGCGCCATAAACTATGGTTCCACAACAGTTGGCCTTGGCCAGTGGCCAAGGTCGTAGTCTCCCAAACCATGGCGCCATAAACTATGGCGCCACAACAAAACTGGCCTTGGCTAGTGGCCAAGGCCGTGGTCTCTTAGACCATGGCGCCATGAGAATGGCTCCATATCAAAACTGGCCTTGGTCAAGGGCCAAGGCCGTAGTGCCAATGCAGTGGCGCCATGATGCATGGCGCCACGAGATCTGACCTTGGCCCGAGGGCAAGGTCGTTGCTGCTGTGCCATGGCGCCATAAGTTCCTGGCCTTGGCCAATGGCCAAGGATGCATTCATACATCCATTATGCGTGTCTCTAAGCGCCACACTCACATTGGCCACAGAGTCATAGCCACACGACGATGTTCAAATTCAACACAACCATGCAATGTCTGCATACCACTCGAGATATCAAAGCATCACATGGGGGATAACTTTAGGTGTATTGGTCTGGCGGTCTACGGCAGTTAGAAAGAAACTGATAGAGATGATGGACAGTTACGAGAAAGTGGTGCTGAATGGACACGTTCTACACGACTCAAGCAGTTACAGAACTTAACTCACGTCCTCCACTCCTCCACTCTTCCACGGCTTCCACCTTCTCTGTCGAGAGATCAGGGTGAGTTCAACACTATAAATAGAGGCTTCTTCTATCTTCTAAGGCAGAACATCTTTCTAGAGCATTCAAAAACATTCTCAGAGACAAAACACCTGAGCAATACAACACGCTTCTAGCCTTGGAGATTTCCAGTCAACTTTACGACAGAGATCTTGAACTCTTACACCCAAAAACACACATCCTTAACCTGATCTCAAGTTTCTTCACGGTTTCCCTCCCTAGATCAACTTCTATCCTCTCTGTGATCGAAGAAAGACTTGAACGGCCATTAACTTGGTTTAGGCTTGTCTTGTTCGACTTTCATCTCGAGCACTACGAAAGTACCCAGAGACGGTGCATTGTTTTTCAGGTAAAAACATTTGGCGACCACAGTGGGAGATCAATCTCTCGGTCCCATATGGTTTTCTTTGAAGAGGCAGTTACTCTAGGGATGATGGCGCAGGAAGTTCATCTCGATATGTCGATTCACATCTGAGCTTCACTGCTTACGACAAATCAGTAAAAAAGGAAGCTACCCTTCTCATCGAAAGGCTATGCGAACTCCTGCATTTCTCAAAGGGACAGCGTGTGGATACGTTTAACGAACTTAACCGCATCGCTTTTGAAGCAAACCTGACTCCAACCATACCCATGATCTCCGAGATTTCCATAACAGCTGATCCACAGACGCAAGACATAACCTTCACCGACAAAGATATGATGGCTGAAGAGGGACACAACCGTGCCCTCAATGTAACTGCTCACATCAAAGGTACGGAGTTCAAGAGAGCGTTGGTCGACACCGGAGCAGAAGCCAACGTGATTTCTCTCAAAACTCTAAGAATCGCGAGGATCCCTAAACAACAAGTGTTCTACCACCCGATCGTGATGAAAGACTTCGAGGGGAACAAAACAAGTACCTACGGGCACGTCAACTTGGAATTGAAGGTGGGACCTGATAGACACCTAACAGTGCATATTTTCCCATCATTTTATAGGTGTTCATGTACCAAAATTATGTTATCTTTGCATTCTTAGGCCAGACTTTGTATTTTTTTGCTATCGAGTACCTTTACTTTTATTTGGTTGTTTTTGTGATTTTTGTAGGTTAAATAAAGCTTGTAGACCGAAGGGGCGGACTGGAGAAAAAGAGAGACCGGACTTGGTTCAGTAATGGGTGCAAAATGAAATTTGCACATAGATTCCAGATCAACAGACACTTGTATGGGGCTAGAAAACAAGAAGTGGTCCAAATAGAGAAGAGCGGCCCAAAATGATATATGTGGCCCAAAAAGAAAGGAATGGCCCAAGTTTAAATCACGAAGAGAATTTCATTTCTTTTCTCGCGGACAGACAGCATCACGGCCCCACCACACCAACCGACCATTTTCCTTCTCCAACACGTGCACTGCCACCGACCACCCCATCTACTTTATCAAGCTCCCATCAAGAATCCAACGGCCCCAAAAGAATCCACATGTCCTTCACACCCATCTTTGGATGCTCATGCCTAACACCAGAATGTTCCCTTTTGATTTCTTTTCTCAACAGGAACTCGATCTCTTTCTCCCTTTTCCTTCTCCTTCCCCGCTTCCCCGCTGCAACTCCCTTTCCCTTTTTCCATTAACCCTCTCAACCCACGCCTGAAGAACAAGAGCATGCGTATGGACGATCTTATCGAAACCCACAGTAAATCAAGCACCTAGCTTCAATTTGTTCTCGATTCACAAGTCACGAATCTGTGGTGAGAAAGCTGCCAGCGAAAATTAGGGTTTAGCAATTGGGGGTAATTTTGTGTATAAAAGGAGATGAGATTGTAAGGTAAAGACATGCCCGGTTCTCCGGTGCAGCAAGCTTTGTAGTTTAGATTTTATTTCAGTATTTCTTTCACTATGTTTTAATTTCAAAGCTAAGGTTTAGATGAAACCATTAATCTATTTCTAGAAATTCAAGCTCTTGATTTTGTTCTAGTTGTGTTTAAATGCTTATGGATTGGTTCAATTCCTTGCTTCAATGTTTTGCTTTCACCTTGTATGTCAGGCATCCTTGGTAGTTAGATTTACCCTATGTGTTGCATCTCAACTCATGCTTAAATTAATGTCTTTGCTCTAAGTCTGGTTGTGCCGTAAGAAGACAGCCAGTGCTCGGAGTTATCGCCTTAGTTGATATTATACTATCCAATATGAGATCCCATTGAAGATGCGGAAGACTTGTATCTCCCCCGCTGATTCGTTTTATGGGAACAGGACAATTTCATTAGCTAAATATCTGGTGTAGTTTAGAGGTGGATTCAACTGCCCTA
>JAJJMA010101960.1:52049-63319 GCA_023529015.1 Papaver nudicaule | reverse complement strand
ATGTTCTTAAATTAGTATCAGTAGACCTAGAAGTTTAGTTTCACCAATGTAACTCCCTGTGGGATCGACCCGTATTTGCCGTTGTACTCATTGTAGACACCGTGCGCTTGCGGTCATATTTTATAGTAGGTTTTCATGTGCCTACCAGGACCCATCCACACGAAGGCTAAATTCCACGTGATCGAAAAGGAACCTGAATACCACATGATACATAGAACAAAGTCGTCGCTTCTACTTACCATCAGTGCTTCAAAGCAGTCCTTAACGAAGTTATTGTCTGTGTGACTGCATCTCTCTCTCCCTACTCATCAATATACGACGCCGAGTTTGTAGATCCAAAGGACGAGGCATCCCAATGTCAAAACAAGATCTACAGCACGCCACTCCCGAATTGGACATCCCTGGAGAGACACGATCTGCAGAGACAGTCAGGCAGATACACGAAACAGGGGGAAGGAGGAGGTAAAGCGGCAACGCACAAAAGGGCAGGAAATTTCGTGGCGACCCGGGATACTAAAGGAAGAATGGTTTACCTCCGACGTCAATGTTAGGAATTAACAAGGGAGACTAGTCATAGCTCTCCCCGCCATAGATAATGTAACTACAATGAACAACAGGTCGAGGACGAAGTCCAGGAGGGGCCTCCACAATTGCAAGATGGGACGGACTCCACCTCCGATGCACTTGAAACAATCAACATTGGAACAGAGGAATCACCCCGACCGATCTTCATCAGTTCAACCTTGTCACCTGAGGAGCGCACTGAATTCATAAACTTGCTGAAAGAATATCAAGACACGTTCGCTTGGACGTACGAGGAGATGCCAGGACTCGACAAAAAACTGGTAACACACCACTTATCTATCACCCTGGGATCTAGACCAGTCAAACAACAACCGAGGAACTTCAGGCACGACGTAGAAGAACAGATAAAAGCCGAAATACAGAAACTGTTGGCGGTAGGATTCATCAAACCAATCCAACACACTACCTGGCTGGCCAATGTGGTACCCGTCAAGAAGAAGAACGGTCAAATACGTTGTTGTGTCGACTTCAGGGACCTGAACAAGTGTTGCCCAAAGGACGATTTCCCGCTCCCAAACATCGACATGCTCGTAGATGCTACCAGTGGACATGCCATGTTCTCCTTCATGGATGGATATATCAGATATAATCAAATAAAGATGTATGAGCATGACGCCCCGAGAACGACATTCCGGACACCCCTCGGTAATTTCTACTACACGGTTATGCCCTTCGGTCTGAAGAACGCAGGAGCTACTTACCAACGAGCAATGACAGCCATCTTCCACGATATGATGCACAAGCAGGTCTAGGATTACGTGGATGATATAGTTGTGAAGTCCAAGACTAGGGCGTCTCGCCTGGAGGTCTTACGACGTGTATTCGAACGATGTCGGGAGCACAAACTGAAGATGAACCCTTTGAAGTGCGCCTTTGGCGTTTCTTCGGGGAAGTTTATCGGATTCCAAGTAACTAAAGAGGGAATCAAGGTCGACCCATCCAAGACCCAATCTATTAACACCATGCCACTACCCAGGATGGTGAAGGAACTGAAGATCTTCATAGATAAGGTATCCTACATTCGACGTTTCATCCCAGGGCTTGCTCAATTTGTAGCCTCGTTCACCCCGCTGCTGAAGAAAGAGGCTACCTTTTTATGGACATCCGTCCAACAAGAAGCATTCCGCAAGATTCAACAATTACTCTTGTCACCGGCGGTCATGAAGTCTCCCGTACGAGAACGACCACTACTCCTCTACACTGCCTCGAGCGACGTCGCGATTGGAGCGTTGCTAGCACAAGAAGACGAAGGAGGAGTTGAGTGCCCGGTCTACTACATCAGTCGTACCCTGAACGATGTGGAACTTCGATACCCCAAAGCCGAGAGAGCATGCTTGTCCCTGGTCTTTGCGGTATAAAAACTTCGACACTACCTCCTTTCCAACCGAGTAGTCTTAATTGCGAAAGCGGATCCCATCAAGTTACTCCTCTCGAAGCCTGCCCTGGTCGGGAGACCAGCAAAGTGGTTATTACAGATGTCTGAGTTCGACATAGCTTGCGTATCCCCAAAAACCGTCAAGGGGCAGGCAGTGGCAGACCTTCTTGCTGCATTCCCGGGAGAAGACTCTACGGCTCTACACGAGGAGGCACCAGGAGAATTCCCCGAGATAGCGCTGGTGAAAGCAGACACATGGATTTTGTACTTCGATGGATCTTCTACCCCAAGCGACAACACTGGAGGAGCCGGTGTCGTCCTAGTATCCCCGGCGGGAGAAGTGTTCTCCCATTCATTCAAACTGGATTTCAAATGTGCCAATAACTCGGCGGAGTACGAAGCCTTCCTCCTGGGAATATCACTAGCTAGGCCAGCAGGCGCAGCACACCTTGAAGTTAGAGGCGACTCAAAGCTACTGGTGAACCAGATGAACGGAATATACTCTCTCATGAAATCACTCTTGCTCCTCATAGGGCTGAAGCACAAAAGTTGCTGAACTATTTTGCTGACGCCACCATAATACATACTGGACGCACCAATAGGCATGCTGACTGCTTGGCGACCCTAGCGTCCAAACTTCAATTCGAAGGGAAGGAGGAGACTGTAACAGTCAAGAGACGAACGGTCCCCTCAACCTGGCTAACGGAGGACGAGATCATACCAGACAACGACTGGCGGACACCCATTGTCAAAGATCTAGGTAACTATACTACCGAGCGGAAACTCAGCATTAAAGAGTTAGAACATTTCTTTCTCTTCCATGGAATGTTATACCATAGAAACCCAGATGGGTCACTGTCGCGATGCTTGGGAGGACTTGAAGCACAACAACAACTCAGATGTGTTCATAACGAAGTGTGCGGGCAAACTCTCGTCGTGACCCTATACCGACGACTTCAGAGACTTGGGTACTATTGGCCAACGATGGAAGCATAATCCCGGGCCCTACAAGAAACGTTTTCCAACTGTCAAACCCCTCCTCATCAATCCGAAGCCTTGTTATGCTAGCCTTCCGAAGATTGGAGGGAACCTTTCATCAAATAACTCAACAAAAAATCCTACCCGCGGATCAACACGTAGCCAGTCGTCTAATTAAGAGATCCAGGAGGTTTGTCTACCATGAAGGAATATTATATCATAAGAGCTACGGGGGAAGCCTACTCCGCTGCTTGTCGGACGAGGAGATCCCCACGGTTCTGAAGGAGGCACACGAGACTGAACACCAAGGGAAGAGGAAAATGTTTCTACAGATTCATGAAAGGTATTACTGGCCGACTATGGAGGATGACGCGGCGTCGTTTGTGCAGAAGTGTCACAAGTGCCAAACTCACGGGAACCTCATCCACACCCCATGCTTACCGCTACGATCAATCAGTAGCCCTTGGCCATTCTATAGCTGGGGACTCGACCTCATTGGGAAGATCAACCTGCCTTCCTCAAAGAACCAAGATTATATCATCACCGCGACATAATACTTCAGCAAATGGATGGAAACAATACCTCTAAAGAGCACAACTGGCGTCACGATCGCGGCATTCATCAAGGAATACATTATCTGCAGGTCTGGGATTCCTAAGCGTATCATTACTGACAATGGGACACCATTTGTTAACAAAGATGTAGCGAAGTTACTCCAAAGGTACGAGATTCAACACATTTGCTCCACTCCATACTACCCTCAAGGGAACGGGCAAGCGGAGAGTACCAACAAGACGTTGATTCGGATCATTAGCAGAACTGTAAACGACAACCCAAGGTCGTGGCACGAGCAGTTACCTATGGCGATATGGGCCTACAGGATCTCTCCACGAAGTTCCACCGGAACTCGCTAGTCTATGGCGCCGACGCCATACTACCAGCAGAAATTAAAGTACCATCTGCTCGCATTGCAGTAACAAGTGGTGTCCATTGGAATGAAACAGAGGTAGCAGATTCAAGGATAGCAGAGCTAAACTCTTTGGATTCAAGACGAACCAAAGCGGAGAAACACATAAAAATGTATCGGAAAAGGCTCTCTCGGGCATACGACAAAGCCGTGAAGCCGAGAACTTTTCAAGTAGCGGACCTGGTGCTGAAGACGGCAAAATACATCTAACAAAACGCCACGACGCCAAAATTCGCTCCAAACTGGGAAGGTCAGTATGTCATCTCTAAGGCATCTATGAGTGGATACTATAAGATAGTCATTATGGATGGAAAAACAGAGGGGACTGTCATTAATGGCAAGTGGCTGAAGGCGTACTACGCTTGAAATGGGAGGCCACTAGAGGATGGGAGCCACGACAAGAGGGTCGTGGAGCCACGGCGCCAAAACCCATGGCGTCCCTAAAAAAAAAAAAAAAAAAAAAGGATCGGAGCTCAGCTTGTTGCCAGGCTTCCATCTAAATCTTGTAATCCTGTTGATTCTGATTCAGATTAATAATATCCTGGCTTTCACCACTCTGGGAGAGCTTGGCAGTGATATGATAGTTTTCCTAAAGAGGCTACGAAACTATATGGCTAGTCACGATGCTTATGTCAAAGTGGGGGATTTCCTTTTTCATAGGTTAAGTATTGTAGTTCAAAAAGGGATTGGGACGCAGCTTGTGGCGAGACTCCCATCCAATTCCTGTAAACTCCTTTCAGTTGATGATGATTAATATAATTATTTTGTTTTAAACTAAATTAAAAAAAAAAAAAAAACAGCGCCATGGGCATGGCGCCACAACAAGGGAGGATGGAGATGAAGCCACGCGAGTCTCCCAACACATAGAGGAAAAGCAAATCCTGTAGAGCCACACCAACGGGTACGCGCTCAACATCGCGAAGTCCCACTGCACCAGGACTTGGTGGAACTTTCCACCATGGCGACATCAAAAGGGGACGAAGCACGACCCTACTCAGCCGGGAGGTCACGCAGGCGAGTTCACGGCTTCACAACGAAGGGAATCAGGATCACATTTGAAGAACGATCAACACAAGGAAAAGACGACGAGCAAACTCAGAGACACGGGGACACATGGGGACTTAGTCAGAAAAGTGAAATTTCCTTCTTTTAGATAAAATGCCAAATTTTATTTGAAAAAAAAAAACCGCAGATTGGTACATTTCATTCATAGAAACCAGAGTTCTGATAATAACATTTTTTCAAATCTAAGCCTATCCCTCATCAAGATATCAAAACCCGACTTTCAAAACAAGCCGTCCAACAAAGAATCGTCCCGCTTATAAAGCATCTCCACCCTCTGGCGAAGAACATTGTTTTTCTTCTTCAAACTCCCAATCAACTTATTAGCCTTATTAGACTCTTCAACCAAAGCTTGTTCCTTAACCCGTGTGACTTTCAACATTTGGCCAGCCTTGTCAGATAACCCTTCCAAGTCCCTTTCGGCACGGAGGTGTAGATGGTGAAAAATGAGAAAGGGACAAAATCGTAAAACTCCACTCTAACTACGCCTTATCTAAGGGGCAATCGCCTATTCAGGCACATCTCTATAGCTCATAATGCAACCTATTTTATGAGATGAATGTATTTTCTATGAGTTCTCTCTTATAACTCCCGGTGGAGAGGATGATATCATAGCGCAGTACTATAACCTCACCGGCACGTAAACCCATTAATCTGCTCCATGTCAACATCGCCTCGAGTTCCTCGATATCAGAACCAGATTCCTCAATGGTACATGGTGAAGAGTTAGCAGAGACACATCCTCATGGATTTCCTCTTAAAAATACGACTCGACATCCGAGTCTTAATGAAAATCTCAGGAATACCGAAGTTTTAGGCCTGTCCAGAGCTCTCTGAGAAGCATACAATAGCCTAAACATGCTGAAGCAGACGACATTCTAAGCTCAGGATGGTCTGACATACCATGGATAAGCACGCCATGACTTCAAGTAAGTTGTAGCGCAAGCACGCACACCGTAGCCAAAGCAGCGTGACCAGAACGCGCCAGCCGCAGCATGGCCTTGGCCAAAGGCCAAGGACGTGGCGCCATTAGCCATGGCACCATTTGCAGCGCATAGCGCTATGAACATTGGCCTTGGCCAAGGGCCAAGGCTTTGGCGCCATGAACCATGGCGCCACAACAAGATTGGCCTTGGCCAAAGGCCAAGGCCGTGGCGCCATGGAGGTCTAACAGCGCAAATAGCACTATGGGAATTTGGCGGCGCCACCACAAAATTGGCATTGGCTATGGTATGCCCAGATTATGGTGCCTGGCGCCATGAAAACTTAGTCTTGGCCAGCGGCCAAGGCCACTCCTACACGTCTACTATGAATGTCTCAAAAGCACCACACTCACGCTGGTCACGGCATCATAGTCGCACGAAACTACTCAAACTTGACACAACTACGCAGCATCTGCACATCACTCGAGATATCAAAACATCACACGGGGGGATAACTTTAGGGGTATTGGTCTGGCGGTCTACGACAGTTGAAAGAAACTGATAGAGATGATGGACAGTTACAAGAAAGTGGCGCTGAGTGAACATGATCTACACGATCCTAGCAGTTACCGAGAACAACTCATGTCTTCCACTCCCCACTCTTCCACGACTTCCACCTTCTCTGTCGAGAGATCAGGGTGAGTTCAAAACTATAAATAGAGGCTTCCTCTATCTTCCAAGGCAGAACATCTTTCCAGAACAACCATATTATTAAGAGCACTTGAATATACCAGAGCCTCAGCCTTGGAGATATCCAGTCACCTTCACGACGAAGATCTTGAACTCTTACACCCAAAACACATTCTCAACCTGATCTCAAGTTTCTTTGTTGTTTCCCTCCCTAGATCAACCTCTATCCTCTCTGTGACCGAAGAAAGACGTGAACGGCCATTGACTTGGTTTAGGCTCGTCTTGTTCGACTTTGATCTCGAGCACTACGAAAGTACCCAGAGTCGGTGCATTATTTTTCCAGGTAAAAACAGGAGGAGAGCCTTCGAACAGGGGAAGACGTTAGAGACCATCCCAGCGCGATCCACCTTCACGATTTCGAGCCGCTGACGAAGCCAACCCACGTTGCACATCAAAGCCTCTAAAACAGCAATATGGCTCTCCCATCTCTGGATCATTCCAGAGGCTACATCATAAAGTTTCTCCTCTTCCATCTCCTTTATTACGGGAAGAAGCAAGGAGACCATGGTCACCATGACGGGAGTATCCTTCATCAGCTGGTTGGTAGCGACATGACCATACTTTTTCCAGATCTTCTCATAAAGATCCGCATAAGGAGTCGGCACGAGAAAGCCGCCAACAGATCTTTGTTCTTCAGAAAGGGAAACCATCTTTGGCTCAAAGGGAAGACCGGCACCCGAGTAGTCGACATCATCTATTCCTAGGCTGACATCGTCAAGAACCGAACCACCATTAGATGAAGGACCAGCATGATCAGTGCCACCATTCTCATCATCTTTATCCACAACGACAACCGAAATCGGTGAATAGGTTGGAGAGCCTCCTTGGGCATATTTCTTCCTCCTAGGAACGCTCGCACATTTCTTCTTGCGAGATTGAGTCCCCTGAAAGGGAGAATAACATTCGGTTAACAGACGACGAGAGGAAAAGACCAAGTTAAGATGAGATAGAAGATTTACTGGGTCCCTTATTGGAATCTGAGCAGGCGGAGGAACCTCTTCAAACCCTCCAACACTCAAGCGACCTCGACTCCGAGTCACCATGACTCTACACTGCAACATCACCGCCCCTGTTAGGAGAACATACATACACACATGATAAAATTACGGGGAGACACTCGCCGGACTTGGAATCCACGTTCTTCGCTTCACGTAGGCTTCTCTCTGCGGGGACGAACCAGAATTACTCTCGTCGGCCATGATTTCAGAAACTCTTCGTTTGGTATAAGCTCTCTTATGTGAGGACGAACCAGAGTTATCGCTGTCGGCCATGGATCTCAGAGATCACACACTACGAAAAAACTTGCACGAAGGGGCGAGGACTGTAGTTATAGTGTTACACCCACCATATATACATACACGCTATGAAACCATAGGATTTGGATGCGCCACATATGGAGCGCGCGGGATGCTGAATCAATCCCGGAACCAGCGCAAGATAGAGACGAAACGACGCTGCATTCAAAGTTCTGGTCAAAATCTGCCAACAAACTCACGTGAGATTCCTTCGAAGATTTCTGAGGAAGAGAGAAAAAGAATTCGTACTAAGAAACCGGTAATTCTTTGCCTTTTCATTCATTTAACAACACGAAACATGATCTCACATCCATATGAAGCTAGAAACCCTAGGAGCTCCTTAGTCAAGTCAAAAGATGACTACAATACCAACTCCCTCAACCAGAGGGCGGAGCTGCGAGAACCGTGAAGGAACACCCAGGGTACCCCAAACCTGATATTAGCCACATCCTTGTCACGCGTCATCTGTCACCTACCCTATCCTACATCACCCGGAGAGACTATTAAGACTGTTGTCACCATCTGAGTGTTTAGTATGGAACATTACTATTCCACTCTAACCAGGGGACTTAATGTAGATAGTGAAAAATGAAAGAAGGACGAAAATGTAAAAACGACTCTCTGATTATGCCTTACCTAAAGGCAATCGCCTACTCAGGCACATCTCTATAGCTCAGAATGCGACCTGTTCCACGAGCTGAATATACTCTCTGTGAGTTCTCTCTTATAACTCCCGGTAGAGAGGATGATATCACGGTGCAGTACCGGTAACCCCACCAACACATAAACTCATCAATTTACTTCATGTCGACATCGCCTAGAATTCCTCGATTTCAAACTAAATTGCTCAACGGTATATGGTGGAGAGTTAACAGAGACGCATCGTCACAGATTCCTCTTAAAATACGACTCAACACCTGAGTTTCAATGGAAACCTCAGAAACAGAGCGGCAATAGGCATGTCCAGAGCTCTCTGAGAAGCATACAACAGCCTAAACACACTTAGGCAGGCCACACTCTAAACACAGAATGGTCTAACATACCATGGATAAGCACGCCATGACCTAAATACTCCATAGCGCAAGTGCACAAATACGCCATAGCAAAACTAGCGCAGCCTGAATACGCTACGAAAAGATTGGCCTTGGTCAAACGCCAAGGCCTCAGCCCCTAGGATTATGGCGCCACAACAGTTGGCCTTGGCCAGTGGCAAAGGCCGTAGTCTCATAGACCATGGCGCCATAAACTATGGCGCAAGAACAAAACTGGCCTTCGCCAGTGGCCAAGGCCGTGGTCTCTTAGACCATGGTGCCATGAGAATGACACCATATCAAAACTGGCCTTGGCCAAGGGCCAAGGCCGTAGTGCCAATGCAGTGGCGCCATGATGCCACGAGTCTGACCTTGGCCCGAGGCCAAGGTCGTTGCTGCTGTGCCATGGCGCCATGAGTTCCTTGCCTTGGCCAATCGCCAAGGCTGCTGCTATACATCCACTATGGTGTCTCTAAGCGCTACACTCACATTGGCCACAGAGTTAAGCGCCACACTCACATTGGCCACAGAGTCATAGCCATACGACGTTGTTCAAATTCAACACAACCATGCAATGTCTACATACCACTCGAGATATCAAAGCATCACATGGGGGGATAACTTCAGGGGTATTGGTCTGGTGGTCTACGGCAGTTAGAAAGAAACTAATAGACATGATGGACACTTACGAGAAAGTGGTGCTGAATGGACACGTTCTACACGACTCAAGCAGTTACAGAACTTCTTCCACGGCTTCCACCTTCTCTGTCGAGAGATAAGGGTGAGTTCAACAATATAAATAGAGGCTTCCTCTATCTTCCAAGGCAGAACATCTTCTAGAGCATTCAGAAACATTCTCAGAGCCACAACACCTGAGCAATACAACACGGTGCTAGCCTTGGATATTTCCAGTCAACTTTACGACGGAGATCTTGAACACTTACACCTAAAAACACACATCCTCAACCTGATCTCAAGTTTCTTCACTGTTTCCCTCCCTAGATCAACCTCTATGCTCTCTGTGACCGAAGCAAGACTTGAATGGCCATTGACTTGGTTTAGGCTTGTCTTGTTCGACTTTGATCTCGAGCACTACGAAAGTACCCAGAGACGGTGCATTGTTTTTCAGGTAAAAACACTGTCGTAGACCGCCAGACCAGTACCCCTAAAGTTATCCCCAATATCCTCTGCTTATTGTGCATGTCTTCTTCCATCATTTCTCTGCGCATCCTCTGCTCCGCTTGTTTGATGCTCATATCTCTGTTGATTGAATTTTGACGTGTAAAGAGTTGCACCTCCTAGTCGTTGATTGATCTCCTTTAATTTCCATTAGCTCTGCTGGCGTTAGGAACTTGATACTCTGATGGAGTGTTGATGGTAGTGATATCATTTGATGTATCCACTTTCTTCCTAAGATCGTTGTTGTAGATGGTGAAAAATGGAGAAGGGATAAAATTGTAAAACTCCTTCTTTTATGCCTTACCAAGAGGCGATTGTCTACTCAGGCAGACTTCCATAGTCTCATAATACAACCTATTCTGCAAACTGAATGTGCTCCTTATGAGTTCTCTCTAATAGCTCCCCGGGTGGAGAGAATAATATCGTAGCGCGATGCTAAACATCCCACCAACACACAAAGCCACCAACTTACTTCATGTTTACATTGCTTCGAATTCCTGACATTAGAACTAAATTGCTTACTGGTACTATGGTGGAGAATTGATAAAGACGCGCCCTCTCGGGTTTCCTCCTTAATGTTTAAAGACCTCAGGCCCTCGCCTAATCTCGGTCAAGATAGAGACACACCCTCTCGGGTCTCCTCTTCAATGTTTAAAGACCTCAGGCCCTCGCCTAATCTCGGTCAAGATAGAGACACACCCTCTTGGGTCTCCCCTCGAAAAACAACTCAGCACCTGAGCCTTAATGAAAACCTCGGATCCATCATAGCTTCAGGCCTGTCCAGAGCTCTCTGAGTAGTATACAACAGCTTAAACGCACCTAATTAAACAGACCATGTCTCAACTAAAGGATGGTCTAATATGCCATAACTCATAAATGGCATAGCTTACAATACCATGGCCAGAGAAATCATTTCCAAATACACTACAAAGGGTGATCAAGACTGAAAAAGAAGGGGTACCGAAATACTACCAACTTTTCGTTTTGGCTCGTGAGTCTTATGGTAAAGAGTTTGGACGATCTCAAAAATCAATATCCAAACCTCTAACTGGAGTAATCTCAACAGTTAGGTAATAACGTACTACTTGGTGCTTTAATTATAAATCAGAGTTATAATGCGGAAAG
>JAJJMA010101960.1:0-19965 GCA_023529015.1 Papaver nudicaule | reverse complement strand
CAGTGTTTGTTCCCACAAATATTGTGAGTACAAGAATGAATGAGATAGATTCGGTGCCATGTGTCCATTACAATGGTTTGCTTGCAAATCGTTAGTTGGATATGGATGAATCTAAAGGAGTACTCTTGAGCAAAGAGTCCATGGATTACAGCTGAGGACGTACACACGTCTAAGTCCTGGTCAGCCCAGAACTTCCAGCGGAATCCAGATTTAACGAAATCTGACAGGCGCACGGTTCACGAACCGGTTCGCAAACCAGAAACTCGGATTTCTTCTGAGTTCCAAAGTGACTGAACATTTCGCGAACTAGGACGCGAACCCAATGTTGGTTACTTTGCTGGCGTCAGATTTAGTGGATATTCTTTCAGAATTTCACTTGGGTCAAACTCTAAACTCCTTTATCTCTTAGATGGACTTGTATATCACATAATATCTTTTGTGTTCCATATAACGATCCTCAATGAGTCAATAAGATAAAGATTATCTCTGGTCTGTTGGATTCTATCTTGAAGTGTTTTTGAGCTAACAAAACACTTGTCAGATAATGATAAAAAGAATTCCAATTGAGATTAATCTCTATTACTTGGTTATCAAGTTTAGGGTTTCCTTAACTTGTGGGACAAGTAATTGATTGCTTTATTTTAAAGCAACCTATCTTATTGAATGCTATAAATAGAGGTGTCTATGGACAAATACCGCAAGCATCAAGCATACGTGAAGGTCCTTAGGGAAGGTAGCGTAAACTCTTTTCACTTCGGTGAACGCTTGTTGTGGTATAGTCATCCTCTATGGGTTGCAGCTCCTCTGGGAACTCCCTACGACTATAAAAGACTTCTCTTGAGAGTTGGGAAGCACAGGTAGGAGATTGGGACCATATTTGGTTGAAATCGGATTAACCTGTAACCTTGGTAACCTGATCACGTTCTTGTCTATTCCATAGTCCGTCTCTTCTGCTATACGGCTATTCAAGAACTGATACGTTACACACAAGGTTGAAAGGTAGCAACGCACGGCTGCACTTGGTGTTGTAAGACCTAGTTAGCTCCAGTTATACAAGTTTCTTAAGTGATTCTTTGTGTATAACTGAGGTAGAGACAAGTTGGGAATATCTTACTCGGTTTGCTTGTCAGCCCTGATTTGTGAAGTAGATTTCTGTATGACCTGGATTTAATCATCCGAAGGAAGTCAACTTGTGTGTGGTAAACTGATAGAGGACAGTTAGACCATACGTCAACAATTAGGTTGCAAAGGCAGTATTGCTGACACAAGCCTTTGACATCGGTCAAAGTAACTCCTAAGCCTGTAAAGGACGTCAGCTGGGGGAATCAAGTGCGTGACGATCTGTGGGGGATCTAGAGACGTAAGGAGTGCGACAGTGGCCAATTCGCTTGGAGGGATGGAGTTGGTCTCTGCTACATCCCAGACCGAAGTCTTATAGTAGGCTAGCATTTGTAGTCAGTTTGTACTGGGCGGTGTTCAATCTGGACGAGGTCCCGAGGTTTTTCTGCAAGGCAGTTTCCTCGTTAAAAAAATCTCTGGTGTCTTGTGTGCTTTTACTTTCCGCATTATATCTATGATTATATAATTAAAGCACCAAGTAGTACGTTATTCAATAACCGTAGAGTTTAACTCCAAAGTCCCAACTTTGTTGAGTTAATCCCCAAGATTACAACTCCGGTTATCTAGGTTTGGATATTGATTTTTGAGATCGTCCAAACTTAAACCATAAGACTCACGAGCCCAAACGAAAAGTTGGTTGTATTTCGGTACCCCTCCTTTTTCGATTTGATTTATATTTATGTTCGACTGCAGATCTTTGGCCACTGGTTCCTGTTGGAACTTACGTATCGAAGATGCATTTTTTTTATCAGCTTTTAGCTCCATGAGCCTTAGTAGATGTAGCCTTAGTAAAATGCAAGTTTTTGTTGATGTCCTTGAATTTTTTTTATGCAGTAGCTCTTGATATTGGTGTTCCATCACAATGAAAGAAGTGCTTAGCTTTGTCACCAAGTGTAATGACCTCCTTTATATACTTTACTAATCTAATATCATCATTGTTGCTGCAGGTAGTAGGAGGATTACCCATTTTTGGAGTTGATCTGAAGTTGGGTTAGGCCAACTTCATTGAGATGAAGTATATAATGTTTTATAAGTATTGATTTTCTTATCAGTTCCTGATATTTGTCTTGTTATCTGCTAGTTTTGGTAATTAATAAACCGCATCCTTGTTCAACTGGCATACCTTGAGATCAAACTGCACAGGGTATGCAGTGTTAGTTTCCTTAGCCTTTCGTTCGTAGGCATAAAAAAATGGTTTTGTTTTGATTTGTTCAAAGTTATGTACATTGAAGTTAAATATGGTTAATTTCTTCACTAGGCATCCTAGTTCAGCTGACATCTTTCTTGTTCAGTTCTTACTTCATTTTTCGCATTTCATCAGAACTTTGGTTAGATTTGTTGACACTAACAGTTCAATCATTTATCCTTGTGTAGTCTACAAAGAGATGTTGACCATGCAACATGACTCCTTTTTATCCTCTTGCAACCACCAATTCCTTGTGGGCATTCCATTATGCTAAGTTAGTAGTAGTGGTGAGAATTCAATACTTTTTCTTGGTTGCTTTTTAACCTAAGTGTAAACTGGTGTGTGAAATTAGTTGTGTTGTACGGTGTAAACATTTTCTATTGCACGATACTACTTTCTGAAGTTGTTAACATTGTAAATTGAAGAGCTTTTAATATGAAGTTTATTCACTTTGAATCATTTTTAATTTTTGTTTTAATCAGCTGAGTCCATGTTGAATCATATTTGTTCCAGTCAATCATTCTAACGGCAAGAATTCAGCTCAGTCTTTCTGACTGGAGCTGAATCTGAATATTTTTTTATTTTATTTTAGAAACCTGGACTACTACGGATACAGACCGTAGTAGTATAACTACACACCAAGTGCGTAGTAGAACTGCTACCCCTTGTAGGTGTATCAGTAAAATAACACACCTAAACTGCCACCCTTTTTAACACGGATGGTGTGTGTAGCAAAACCGTGTTCAACTACACACCCCAGCCGTGTTAAAACAGACGATTTCCGCTATTGCTACTTAGCTTGACAGCACACCAATAATACCTGCAAGATATGTCAGTCTGCAAACAAGATATGTACTATTGAAAAAACATAAGATAACCAATACACTTACTCCCCTTGAATGTAAGTTCGGATGTCTATCAAGTCCGATGTATTGTTATCAACTGTAGCACAACGCGAAAGTCTACATTGCTAGTAACCATTAGTAAACATCTAGGGTTACTCCCCCTTAGTTAATGCTTTCATTCATTTTTCAATATACGCACAGGCATTTTTCTCCCCATATGACACTTGAAAAGACGAGGGTACCGAGTACACCACCAATCTTTTATTTTAGTCCACCTATAAGTCAAACCTTGAACGGTTCTTGTACTCTAGAACTCAAGAACAAGATCTCTTTCAGATCTGATTGATTCACACAATGGAGCCAATACAAGAATCTTAAAGGTTATGTCAACAACCAAGTACGATACTAAATGACGAATCAAATATAACGCGGAAATAAAGTAAAGTACACACAAGATTTTTATTAACGAGGAAACTACAAACTCGTAGAAAAACCCCTCGTTCAGTTTGAATATTCTTAAGAATTAAGCCGCCAACACACCTACTCTCAGCCTTCGGACTAGCTGGTGCAGACAATATGACCCTAATACGACTATTAGTCACAAAGATTTTCCCTCAGTATTCCTACGCCTCCAACCACATCAAGGTGGTCTCGCACATGTACTCCTTTACGCAAACAGACTACCTTTACTGTCTTACGCAAGAGTTGCTTCACAGCCCGTCGTGAGGACTATCGCTACCCAACCTCCAATCGGATGATTACAACCTTATGGACAACAACCAAATAGCGGCAGGTCAAATCGCTAGATGATATCCTTGGTAACTAACAGATATTTCACCGAAGTTGTTTTACATCAAGAGCGAGGATATTTAAGTTTACTTGGTAACAAACTCCTTGAGATATCGATCAAGGTCCAAAACTCAAGAAAGAGCAACCTTGTCGTCCCAGTTGGAATCAAGCAGATAGCTGTAGCAAGTACAATATGATATGACCGTGAAGAACAATGTACCTGCAAAGAACAAATCTAATAACAACAATCTTGATTCCACTCAATATCTATAGTTTAGGCACACAAACTGAAGCGGCTTGCTGACAAATCCAGGTTAATAGATAAAGAGTATGTTCTAATCACAACGATCTTGAGTGGCCTTATTGCAGAATAGAAGGACCATAGAATAAACAAGATCGCAAGGTTTGATAGACGTGATAGAACAGAACACAAGTACAATACAAATAAGACTAGTAAACATAAACTAGTTTCCCGTAAGAGGTACTTCTATGCTTCTCGATCCTTAGAGAAGACTTCCTCGCAATTCTAGACCGAGAGCAAAATCTCAAAGGTAACTGAAAAGAAAAGCGGCAGACACAAGCTATAGATCCGAATAAAAACTTGGTAGAGGGATAAAGCTTTCAGAAGAGATACCACTCCTATTTATATTAACTAAGGCTTAGGTTTGAAATGAGGCTAGCTTAATTTCGAAAATCTTTAAAGCACATTTCCATATATGTTACGAAATTCCTCACTTAGACTCGTAGCATTTAATGGCATTTTTACATTAATGAAATAATTCATAAATGAAAATATATTTTCAATAAATGTTTGGCCAAGAGCAATTAAAGCAAATAATACTCAAAAGGTATATTTGGCTATTTCATTAATTTGAAATATGGTGCTTACCAAATGTGCTCCCGTTGAGTTGGTCCATAATCCATCCAAGGGATTTACCAAGACTTGTCTTGGGAGTGGACTGATCACTTGTGATCCTAATCCGGTTAACAGATTTGGATTTTGATTCGTCCATATCTTACCATAAGACTCACGAGCCCAAACGAAAAGTTGGTTGTATTTCGGTACCCCAGCTTTTTCACTTGGTATCAGAGCGGGTGAACACATAAAAGACGTAACTGTCTGTGTTTATCGAGGCTTGTGAATTATGGCGTACATTAACAATTGGTTTTACTCTACCGCCAATTTATTATACCAGAAGATACAACGCTTACTTCAGAATTTGTTGGGTTCTGATAAGCTTGTAAAAATACTCGAGGATCATGGCAATGAGATTATGCGACTACATACACTCGAGAAACAATAACTCATGGAACTTCTTGATCCCGAGGCTCCTCCAAGATCTTAATGTCAGCATAGTAGAATACATCGAAAAAATCCAGGAACAAAGAAGTAAGCATGCTAATACACGATGTTTTAAATGCGGAAATCTCAGACACATTGAGAAAGAATGCCAACTTCATGCGTCAAGAGATTTAAAACTTCCAAAGCATACTTCTAACCCCATGAGTACCCCTTTGGTTAAACATATGAAAATAAAGGCCAAAGACTATGTTCCAAAGGAAACCCAAAGCAAGAATACATCTCACTGTGGTAATTGACATCCTGAGATATGTGAGTATCCATATACTCACGTCTACTCTCCCTAAAATCCATGACAAAATTTTCTCATCATGTACCTACTAATGATGAGGAAGTGTGTATGGAAGTAGGTAAATTCTTGTAGATTTATTTAGTCTTTATTTTGGGTTTGTTGGTAAAATACTTGAGTGTTGAGCCCCTGCTCCACCAAGTTAAATAAATTTTGATTTTTGTAGCTCTCAAAATCAAAATGGATAAATAGTTACCCTTGAGAAAATAACCTGTCAATATTTTCTCAACAGGGAAATACCTTAGTTTCCTAATTGGAAACATATACGGTTTCAGTTTTGTACAAACTCTTAGGAGTCCCATACAAAAGGAATTTGTATTAAGGTACAAAACTTGAACTTTTATGGAAAGTCCAAATTCTGATACAAGATGGATCTCGTAAACTAGGGTTTTCAATTCCCTATATATACATGAGGTACCGCACACCAGATAGATATACTTTTCTATCTCCGTACGGTTCGCGAACCGCTGCCTTAGAATTTTTTTTGTATCAGAAATTTCTCCTGAATCGCGACAAGTGTCTCTGATTTGTTTAAGATTCAATTCAAGAACGTTCGTAAAGGGGTGAATAAGTTTTTTAATCAAGTCTTTGTGGAATTAATTTTTTATGACAAGAATTTTAGGAAAGCCAATGGTCAATCCTACTACTCCACCGAAAAAGAGCTCCACATCAAGGAAAAACAACAACTATCATCGTGATTCATCTCTTGGAATCACTTTCTATGATAAAGAGTGCTATCATCTCTATCTTACTATCAAGGATAATCCTCTCATCATAGAAAGACAACTCGTTGATAGTACAAGGTTTGAAGATGTGGTAAAATATGTTAGAGCCTTTAATTTGGACAACATATTTGATGGTCATAGAAGATCTTATGAAGGAACAGTTAGAGAATTCTATGCTAACATTCATGGATTCAATGATGAAGACTTCAGCTTTAAAACAATGGTTGGGAAAACAGTAATAGATGTAAACTGTGATCTTATAGCATCTCTCACAAATCTGCCATGTCAAAGTATCTCACTACCTAGATCTATAAATGCTAGAACACTCAAGAGAGATACTTCCATGAAACTAATAGGTCGTGCGATTCCATGGGATCGCAAGTTTCCAACGGAAAATCTATCTTTAGAGTTGAAAGCATTTGAAAAGCTCGGTGGCTAACCTATGTCCATCCATGATGGTCAACTCTGTGAGGAGTCACGACTTTGCAGAATTAGTTTTCTACTTCAGGAGCAAACGAGAGATAAACCTTTGTAAGATGATTCTGATGTACATGGGGGGAATGACTCGTTATGGCAAAAACCTGGGGTTTCTATGTCTTATTGGAAGAATTTGTGATCTTTACCCTCAGGAAAGTTGTTCGGTGAGCCTCAGCCACTCATTGATAGCTCTATTAGCAAAATGTTAACTAATGTTAATAAACGCAAAAATAGTGAAAACCAGTGTAGTGAAGAATCAAGTCATTCTGCAGAAGAAACTCACAACGACAATGAAGTCGTAAGTCTACTCCATATTGTTATCAAACGGCAGAAACTTCTTGAAGATAATGTTATTTGTCTACAGAAACAACTCGATCTAATTGCTTCAAAACATCCTGATCTCAAATATAGGATGGATCTCACCATGTCAACTTGGAGCAGTTCTGAAGAGTTAGAAAACAACACTGGCAGTGGACAGTTAATTCTTTGTTTGTTTTCGTTTCTTAGTTGATTAGATTAGTTGATTCCTTGTGAGAACTTGTCTTACTTTTGCTTAAGGAATATAAACTATATCTAAAAGTAGTTTGCATTTTTCATGCTTTTTAGAGTTTTTCAGCATGTACTACTTTATTAGTATTCATTAATAAAAAGTTCTTTTTAGATTTGATTATTATGATGCTTGCAATACTTGATTTTTCTACCTCAATCTTATGTATTGCATACACAACTTAATTGTTACTTCGGTGATGATTCAAAGTTGTGTCAAGTTACAAAAGTTAAGCTTTCTCTCAAGATTAAGAAACTTTTGATTATATGATTTATAGGGTTTCCATAAGCTCAGAAATCATATACTCTTTTCCAAAAAATTGACTAAGGAAAAGAGATTATCAACAAAGAAACTGGATACATTAAATTGCTTGTCTAGTTATGCTTTGTTTGTGTCTTTACTTGTAGAGGCACATATTGTTGTTCACATGGGGGAGATTTCTTAAATGAGCTTGCGCTTAATAACAAATCTTTTTGGGGAGCGTGGATGTGGAATAATAGGAGAAAAGTTTATCTATATTGTTAGAGCATTGCTCGGTTGAACCCACTGATGTTGCTATCTCAAGTCAGTTGTCAAGTTTATGAGACAAAAACACAATCCTTGATAAGTTTACTCTACAACCTCGGACTAGGATAGTCTTAGGTAATCGAAATAAAGACTGATGAAGACGAAGACCGAAGCTTACTACTTGATAAATCATAACGTCCTCTCTGAAGGTTAGAAAGGTATTTCCTTTCCGTATCGTGTTTACCATTTCTATCATACCAATAGTCTATGATGTTGTTTATATGATCCGAAGGTATTCTAGGATTTTTGCCTTGGCAATTGTCACACCTGCGATAATATGTATAGGTAGAGTATGTTGAGTTGTCTCTTGAAATGACCCCAACGGTGAACGCATTCATGAACGCGTACATGTGTTGCTTTTGGCATTTCAGAGAACGAGCTAAGTCTGTATGAACGCGTACATACAAGTTCAAGAATTCTCCTGGATTCTCCTGAACTTCATTGACTGCTCTGTGAACGCGTTCATATAAGCCATGCGAAAACTTCCAACTCCATATCTTGAAGTTTTCGGTCTAGGCATGATTAGTTCTCGAACTTGTCGTGACTTGGCCCATGGAATTCAACAACTTAATCCAAGCAATGTTCAAACTAAGTATTTGCACCAGAAGTCGCAAAGCGATGTCCAACCAAGCATTGGACCAGAAGTCGCGAACCTTCAAACAAGGTTGAGTCTTCTTTAACTTTTGGCTTAGTCCAAAGTTCTTAGAAGATTGAGAATGGGTATTCAAGCTATGGACTTTCCTAGTTCCGGAACTTGCTTGATCCCTACTCAAGGTTGCTTAAACTTTAAGCAAAGCCTCCCTTGGTGATCACTATAAATAGATGACCTTCTGCAAGATACAATCTCAATCCTCTACACATATGTGTATCCTTGCATAAAGGTTGGTCGTCATCTCGAAGTCCTTTTGGACTACGACTATTGAAAGACTTCACTTGAGGATCGTGAAGCACAGGTCGGAAGTCAAATTCCATCCTGTATCTTGGGTCGATTGAATTCTTTCAATCTTATCACGACCAAGATTTGATAGAAACTTCGTAAGGTAGATCTTGTATCGTAAACCCTAGAAGTTCCCAAACGCAAATTCACGAACTAGGTTTCATACTAAGTTCGTCTCGCGTTTGGAGGTAAAGTTGTTTAGGCTAGATCAATAAGCCCTATTCAACATATCGATTTCCATTGACCTTGACTTTAAGTCTAAAGGAAATCACAATCGTATTCTTGTTTGATTACTTGGATACTTTTAGGCGTCCTGTTAGAGGCAAGGTAGCGCTAGTCTTCACGAAGGGAAGTGGAGCAACTCCTAAGCCTGTAAAGGACGTCGGCTAGGGGAATCAAGTACGTAGGCTACTGCGGGAGCCAAGAGACGTAGGAGCACATTGGTAGCTGAATTGCTTATAGGGTGAATATAGTCTCGATACAGTCCAGTCCGAAGTCTGAGAGTAGGCTAGCGTCTGTATACCGTTCATACTGAGGGTGTTCACATCTGGACGAGGTCCCGGGGTTTCTCTGCTAGGTTTGCAGTTTCCTCGTTAACAAAATTCTGGTGTCTT
Source organism: Papaver nudicaule (assembly GCA_023529015.1). Taxonomy (NCBI): domain Eukaryota; kingdom Viridiplantae; phylum Streptophyta; class Magnoliopsida; order Ranunculales; family Papaveraceae; genus Papaver; species Papaver nudicaule. Next base: position 10,510 of record JAJJMA010101960.1, on the reverse strand, counting down.
GCATTACTTTTCCCTTCCGCATTATATTGTCTCTGATCTATATAATAGAAGTAATTGCAAGTTTGTTGATTCATAACCTTTGAGTGAATCCATCTCTATTGAGATCTACGAGAACTACGTTCTTGTTAGGGTTCGGTTCTCTGAACTATACTCAGGTTATTGTTTGAATATTGTTTGTGAGATCGTTCAAAAAACCATAATCAACTAGGTTCATGAAAACAAAATGTTGGTGGTATATCTCGGTATCCTCGCTTTTTCATATATTTCTCCAAAGATGAATCAATGATAGGTGTGCAAAACACCTATTCAAGAGTACCCAATTTGTACACTTTAGTCGACTTAAGCCTCATACATTGTTTATTTTAATCATTTTCTATCTTGCAGGTAATTTGAGATCATCTTTGATAAAATAAAGCAAAAATGACTCAATTCACAGCCTAGAGTCACATGGAGTTGGTGGTATTTGAATACAAGAAGGATACAAGCACAACGGGGTGGAAATCAGAAAATTACTGAAGCACCCGAAGCATTTTACTCAGGGCTGCCACAAATGCAAAGGAGTACAGGGGCACCACCACAGTTTATAGGCACCGGGTTATTCCCAACCTCGGATAGCCGATAAGGGGCAACCATTATTCTTATCAAAACAGACGCAGATTTCAGATCTGTTCTGTGGTTTCAGTTCAAAGTAAAGTGGTGGAGGACAGAAGAGGAAGCAGAGCAGAGAAATTATGGCAGTTGAGTTCAGGAGATGCAGGAATGCCTATGCGTTTTACAGGGGGTTCAATGGCGCTGGGATTCAAAGGAGGAAAAGAGAGGTGACTGTGGGTGGCGAGACATCTAAATGAGAAGAAGGGAAATCTCACTCAAGGGAGTAATCAGCACCGGAATCTGATCGAAGTTCCAGGGAAGAAGAATAAGTGTTGCTGCTATGAATGTGAGCAGAGATTCCAACAAAAAAGGGGTGATTGAGATTGAATGTTGCTGCTGTGGGATTCAGGGAGTTGGTTCAGGCTATTGTTGAAGGTAGAGGAAGATTAGAAGCAGAAGATGAAATTGAGCGATTATACAACTTGGGGGTTCTGTTAAATTTTTGCTTTAAATGTTTGTTTGGTTTTGAATTGTATCTGCTGATGATGAAGCTTGAACGGACTGTAGAACTGAAATTGAGTTGCTGTGTCGGAATTTTGAATCCGACAGACGAAGAAGAAGAAGAAGGTGAAAACGTGCAACATGCACGTGTTGGCGGAGTTGATATGGCTGGGCTTGTTCTGGTTTTGGGCTCAGTAAGGGTTGCTGGGCCAGTGAGTTGGGCTGCGACCTGGTTTAGGAAAGAATCTGTTTTAGGTTGGGAGGTGAATAAAAGGGCAGACTTCAGGAGGAATTTGAACACGCAATTTTGAGAAGGGTTCCTGTGCACGCTTCCCGAGGCAGGAGAAACAAGGGTTTTGGGCGCGATTTTCGAGGTGGAACCTTGGGAGAAAGATTGGAGCGTTGCGACGACGGGTTTTTATGATTTCTAGCACTTTCTTATTATTTTCTATGGATTTCAATAAGAACATGAGTAGCTAATTTCTTTATTATTGGTTGAGGATGTAGTCTTTTAATTGCAAGACATGTTTCATGATTAATTATGGAGTTAAACTTATTCATATTCGTTATCGATTTTATTCTACTTTGTGTATGAGTGTATGATTGATGTATTACACTAAGATAGAACGTATTTTGATTCAAGTGGCCAATTGAATTAGGTTATGTTATTATCTATTGCTAGAATTAGGTTTGGAGATACGAAATAGCTGAAGAACCTATTCATAAGTAGCACAATATGATTATTGAGGTGGTGATAGCTTTAAGAGTCATATGTAGGATACAACCTTTGTTGAATGAGCCATTCATGGTGGTTCATTGCATTGATTAGCCTATTTCACAAAACTTAGTGCTCTTAGAGAGTTGAACTCGATTACTCATGGTGTCGAGTTATTCTCTACGTAGTATTCACACATTCATCGTTATGGTGTGTGATGACATTAGGAAATTTCGGAATATTTTCGCGATGATGTATTCTAGGGCTTTTGATGATGATAGAACTAGTTGACACTCCATATATTATTCATATGCATGTTAAGCAATTAAAGATGAACCCTTAACCAATATTCTCCACTCTTGATTACTTTGCGTCTTGTTTACTTGCTTTTATTTTATTTTGCTTTTAGTTTAAAAACAACAACAATCCCCCCCTTTGGTTACTTTAGGATTCAAATATTGAAATAACAAACCATTACCTCTTCGTGGACGAACTTGTTCTTACCTATATACTATATTATTACATATCGTGAAGGTTTAGGACTTAAGTATATTTGTGCGGATTCGACACGCATCAATCAACTTAGAAATCTTCGTTCTGATTTCCTAGTTATGTCATCTTAAACTTGATATGCGAGTACATCCTTGACTTGACTATCTTTATAGGCTTGAAACCCGAGTCTCAACTGGTTTGTCAGATTTTTTTGACAAATAGGGGCAGAATACATATGGTTTCTTGTTCTTGTGGTTCACAACCATAGGGGGAGGAAAACACCGTATTGCTTGCTTATGTACTCTTCAAAGTATCAAGTAAGGGGGAGTAAATATTGGGCTTCATACTAATCTGACAAAAAGAGGTATAAAGATTAATAGGGAGCTTCGTATCAAGAATGGGTAGAATCACTTTATAAGTTTTGGTACACGGACTTTAAAGTTGCTCTGATTCTTACTCTTTGCACAAACAACATGTGGGATTAGCATATTAACCCATGTAAGCTCAGGCGTACCTTTGTGGTTGTTTGAGGTGGATATGGTGTGGTGCTGTTTATGGATTTTTCAACAAGAGTTAAAAAGAACACATCAAGACTCAAAGGAGAAGTTGAAGAATTCAAGAAATCAAGATAGTTGGGTTAGATCTTTATTGTAATATCTTTTTTGAATCCACATGTAATATATTGGCTGTGTCACTAAAAATGACAAAAGGGGAGATTGTTAGGGCATTGTACGGTCAAACCCACTAGCGTTGGTATGTCAAGCTAGTTGTCAGTTTTAGGTGTCAAAACACAATTCTTGATTTAGTCTACTCGAGTTTAGATTTCGCAATTGCGATATAGACAAACTAGTAGAGACTTTGAAGACGAAGACAAAGATTATAAAGAAGAGACATCAAATATTAATTCTTCATCGATAAAAGGTTAGTAGGAGTTATGACTTTATATATAATTTCTTATATTCTACTTATTCGATCTTTCGAAATAGTCGGCTACTTTAGTAGAGATACTAATAACGATTGAGATTTGTACTCTTGTCTACATAACCATGAGTTATGTTAGTATGTTTTCCCAGAATACTAAGTTACAAGGTACATGAGATAGATTCAATACATTTTCTAGTGCAATGGTTTGCTTGCAAATCACATGTAGGAATCTGGGTGAATCTAAAGGAGTACTCTAGAGCAGAGTCCATGGATTATAGCTGAGGGTGTATTACACGTCATGTACTAGCCCAGCCCAGAACTTCCAGCGGATCCAGTTTAAACCCTAAATCTGAATAACGGCGGTTCACAAACCGGTTCGTGAACAGTGGAAACCGGATTTCCCTCATGTGTTCCAAAACGTTGATCTGTACACGTACATGTACGTGAACCACAGATTCAATGTATTTGGTCCGGATTCAGATGGACGGTTCCCGAACCGTCTGGTGAATATTCTGCGGGATTTTCACGCGGGTTAAACAACTAACTCCTTATCTCTTAGTTGGACTTGGTTTATCACGAAACATCTTCTGTGGTCCATTTAACGAATCTCAATGAGTCAATAAGATAGATATCATATCTGGTCTTTGGATTTCTATCTTGAAGTGGTTAAGAGCTAACAAACCACTTGGCAGATAAATGATAAAAGATTTCCAAATTAGATTATCTAGGGTTTCTTTGTGTGCAAGCTAAGTAAAGAGCACATTTACACAAGCACTTGCTAAACTTGTGGACCAAGTAATCAGTTGTATCTCAAAGCAACCTATCGTATTGAGAGTTATAAATAGAGGACCTAAGAACGAAAACTACAAGCATCAAGCATACGTGATGTTTCTCTGTGGAATTGGTCGTAAACTCTTTGCACTTCGGTGTAAGCTTGTTGTGGTAGTCATCCTCTATTAGGTAGCAGTTCCTCCGTGGAATTTACCTAATGACTATAAAAACTTCTCTTGAGAGTTGGGAAGCACAGGTAGGCGATAACGTACCTTTGTGGTTGTTATCAGATTAACTTGTAACCTTGGTAACCTGATCACGTTCTTGTCTATTCCATAGTCCTCCTCTTCTGCAATAAGGCTATTCAAGAACTGTTGCGTTACATAAAAGGTTAAAGGAACCAATGTACGGCTGGACACGGTGTTATAAGACCTAGTTAGCTCCAGTTGTTTAAGTTTCTTAAGTGATTCTTTTCACAGCTGAGGTAGAGACAAGTTGGGCATAGTTTACTCGGTTTACTCGTCAGCCCCCGCTTGTAAGTAGATTTCCGTATGACCTGGAGCAATCCGAAGGAAGTCATCTTACGTATGTTAAACTGAAGAGGACAGTTCGAAACATACAATTGATAATTAAGGTTGCAAAGCCAGTATTGACATAAGCCTTTAACAGCGGTTAAAGCAACTTCTAGGCCTGCACAGGACGTCAGCTAGGGGAGTCAAGTGCGTGACGATCTGTGAGGGATCTAGAGACGTAAGGAGTAGCCAATTCACTTTGTGGGTTCGAGTTGGTCTCTGCTACATCCCAGACAGAAGTTTGATAGTAGGCTAGTATTTGTAGACAGTTAATACTGTGCGGTGGTCAATCTGGACGAGGTCCCGAGGTTTTCTTACAGGTCGTAGTTTCCTCGTTAAAAAAATCTCGGGTGTCTTGTGTGATTTACTTTCCGCATTATATCTATGAATATACAATTAAAGCAAACACAAGAAGTACGTTAGTGTAACCGTTGAGTTGGTCCATAATTCATCCAAGGGATTTACCAAGACTTGTCTAGCGTGTGGACTGATCACCTGTGGTCCTACTCCGGTTAACAGATTTGGATATTGATTTTTGAGATCGTCCATACCTTACGTACCATAAGACTCACGAGCCCAAACGAAAAGTTGGTTGTATTTCGGTACCCCTGCTTTTTCACTTAAGATAATCCGAATAAGAAACAACCAGCACAAAACAGGTTCAATCAGTAAACTGAGAATTCACATCCAAACATATAACACTTTCCAATATCCTCCCTAAGACCCAAACATAGAGTACCAATCAAATCTCGACAAAAAAGATAGAATTCAAGCCTAATATGATGAGATAACGCATGGACTAAATACCTTCCAGTGGGGATGCAGAGAGTAAAGACTCTCAACTCAAATCCACAACCCCTCATATATGAATTGGATGTTTTTTTAACATCATCCCAATCAAAATTCTCTCTGGCCAAAGTGTTGTTCACATAAATCTTTTCAGTGAAAAGATAGAGGTCTGGTTTTACCTAATTGAGGATAAAGAAGCTTAACAGGAGAGGCCTAAGGAAAACCGTAAATGACTCCCACAAGAAATTTTGACTTGTTGAGATCAACCATTGACTTGACCTACGACATGACCATTGACTTGACCTTGACTCTGGTAGCCTGAAAAATTTCTCAGGGTAGCCGGAAAGCAGATATAGTCCCCTGAGTTGTAAGTTTCAGGCACCGAAAAATTATATTGTTGTTTGGCCGGAACCGTCAGAACAGTCGGAACCACCGGAACATGGTTAGAAACAAACTCCGAGATGCTTAAATCAGCAAATAATTCACAAATGAAGTTAATCTCCTTGGGGGGAAGAACCAAAGGATCTCGACTATCAGAACTTAAATCAAGGTCTTTAGAACGTTAATTTAATAAATCAAAACTCCATGGTCAAGCAACAAAGAGAAAAGGGAGTATTTTTGGACTTAAAAACGTCAAGTAGAGAGAAAATGAAGACCAAAGTAGTTAAAACAAGAGCAAGGTAGAGATTCAATATATAAGGGGACAGACTTTCAGGAGAAAGAAATTAAGGAGAACCAAGAAAACATCTATCCAAAGCATAGAAACACAGAGAACTTGAAGATAATTATCAAAGATTGAGACCCCAAAGACTTAGAAAAATATTTCGCAAAGAATTGTAGTAACACCCAGACAAAAAGGTCAAAGAAAAACAAACCAAACCACCAAACATGAAACAGATATAAAGAAACCAATACTGAGAAGTGAAAGAGAGGAAATACCTAGATGAAGAGAAAATCAAAGCAGAATTGAGGAGGAAGCAGAGAAGGAATAGGCTGTTTTGGGGAAAAAAGAGGCGGTTTTGGGAATGAGAGAGGCGGTTTTGACTAGATTTGTAGAAAAAAGGGTGGTTTTGACTACGGTGGGTGGAGATTGTACGAATCCTTCTCTCTCCTCATTTTTTCTATCGACGGAATCCACTTGCCAATGGAATTGTACCATTTTTTTCCAATTTTTATTTTATTTTTTAAGCATCCCCACAGTAACTTGATATGCATCTTACATGCAAAATCTCCTTATTTAGGAAGGTGAGAAAATGTCAAATCCGACCAGAAACCAAATCTAAATGTTTAGAACTTTTTAAGGTATTAAAAATGTCTGAGCCAAAATTTATCTGCCCAATCATTGACTACCACTTGTCACAATTTTTCTGCTTTCGAATTTAGAAGATCTCCTTAAAGAAAACAAGTAGATTTGATTTGATTTCCGAACAACAACGAACAACTGCGCTCTGATGATTCTTATTTTCTTTAAAATGGAGGTCATTGTGTGATATCTATCAAGGTCTTTGAGATTTATTTTCGGTGTTATGCTTTGTTCTTGAAATATCTGATCCATTTTTCAGTTGGCGCCTAAAGAAAGTTGCATTCATATTGCCACCTAAAGAAACTTGAACCCAATTGTATCAGGGATCTCATTGTTTTATTTATTTTCAAAGCAAAAATAAAATTTTAGTGCTTATTTGCTTTGTTATATCTTAAGTGTTTATTTTTATGATTTAGAGGTAAGTAAGAAAGATACGAAAAAGATTATACTTCAAAAAATAAAAAATTAAAGATAACAACTTCTAAATCAAGACGTAAAATAGATAAAACCCAAACCTCCCTCCAAAAAGGAATCAACCCAAAGCTAGATAAACATTTAAGTTAACAGTAATTATTCCAGTTAGATAAACTGTGATCCAAGGAGCAAAACCGTTTAATTAATTCATAAAGGTTCTACACCAAAATTATGTTTGACTAGTTTTACATCTGCTGTTGTTGGTTATTTTAATGAAAGATTAGAAATTATATTGTTATTGGAGATGAGGGCTAATAACTTATCTTACTCTCTTTTGTTTCATTCTGATTGTTATTAATTATTTTCTTTTTCCTTCCTTCCATTACATTCTTTTGTAACTTAAATGATATGTGGTCTACAAACATAACTAAAATATAATTACACTTGAGTTACACTAGTTTTCAAATGGAGCAATCCGATTTCTTATAGTTGCAATCCCGTTGCAAATTACTCGCTACTCAACAATCGTGTTTTTGGTGTTCCAAACAGACCAATACATTGTAATCAGAATGATGGGCCAGATCTTCTTAGCATCAATAAAACTTATTAAGTTTCGTTCACTGCTCTTAAAGTGAATCATTCATTGTGCAGAAGATTGATTTCGATGAGGTTCCAGTTCTAACAATAAGGTGTCATAACATGGGCACAATTCTTCGACTTAATAGTGAGGTATGGATACCCAACATGTGGTAATTTTATCAAAACAGGTTATAGCGATAGCTCGTGCGAAATACTTCAGCCAGAAGAGGAAGTCACTCATGTTTGTGCACTCTTTCCATGAACAAAACTTCTCAGCAGACAAACTTGCCAGGCTAGGATTCGAGAGAAATACATTTGGAACAAAATGGAATACAGGACCTGTCAAGAATAAAACTATAAATTTATTTTTGTTGTTGGACTTATCTATTCTATTGTCTATATAAGAAACAAGAATATAAACAAAGAAAGATCACCAAAGACCAAAAAGTACAAATATTGTGGTGACAAGAATCATAGGTCATACAAGAATGGGTGAAAAAAGATATTGTGTAGTGTTGGTACTGTGAGATTTATGACGACCACCGTTCATCAGATTGTTTTTACAGAATTCAAGTTTGTATTTGATGTGACCAACACGGCCATGTGGCTCAAGACATCTGGCAGAATTCGTTGTGAGGGTATTAGGCGACTTGCTCTGTTAACTAGCTAGGCAGTGAAGCAGTTAGAAGTGCGGATGCTATATTTTACTAACACAAGAGATACACTTTAGATTTGTTAACTAAAGTAAATATGATATGGGTAAACTCTGTGATACACATGTGGTGGAAAATGCAACATCTTCAATTAAAGATGGAGTGTCGCCAGAAAATCAACTAGAGTACAAAATAATTTCAGGTAGTTAGACAAACTCTCCTGGAAGTGGTAAAAGTATATAAGCTTAAATAAAAAAGGTAATTACTTATAGTATAGTGATTACCCGTAATCCTATTGAAAAGAAAAACTCTTTTTTAGTAAAATGAGTTAACCATGCTAAAAAGCATATAAGGTATCTGAACATTAGTTATCGGCATCACTACCATCTTCATTCGGATCTTCATTTGGTCCATTAGAAACTTCACCATCATCAGCTTTCTTGAACACATAATGGACAAGATTAACATCATCATCATTAGAAGGAATTTCTTCAAGAAGATTATTTAAATCATCCAGTAGGAATTTCATCAGATAGTTCTTGAATTTCGATTCTTAGGGATTCAATATTGTTCACGACACCAATAAGTTGAACCTTAAATACTTCAAAATCCTGTTGTAGGTTATAAACAACTTCTGCAGAGATCATTGTGTCATCTTCCACATTTTTGATGATTATAAGCAATTAGCAATTTGTTATAGAGTAAGGTCCTTGAGATTCCAGGGTTTCAACAACATCTTCATTGATAATAAATTTTTTTTCTTTCGCAAGGAACACCTTCACAATTGTTAGCCTTGTTTGCTTCCTCCATATTAGATCGTGTGGCACTACGAGTGTTATGTTTAATAATAATTGTTAAGTCACTTGAACATAAATTCTAAGTTCAGGTGTGTGTGGTATTTATAATATCTCAAGATGAGATAATAAAGGAATCTATTTTAGTCTTTTAACTATACAAGGGAGGAGGTTCTGAAACCCTAGGTTTCGTTCGTGAACGTTCCAGAATATTCTAGAATGTTCTCTACACGGTTTAGCAGTCAGTAAAGTTCACGACTTTAACAAGAGAAATGATCATGCAATAAACTGTCTCACAAAGACTGACTCATGTCATGAGAGTGCATGCCTAGATACCCAAAATATTTGGTGAAAAACATTTGTTTAATTCTTTGAGACAATAATTGTCACCTAACTTTAAGTATCAGCATCATGACATATTTTCATTCTTAAGGCGTTGCGATCGTCCTATCCTTCTTTGGCACTTCAGTGGTGTTTTCCAACTCTAGCATTGAATTTGGTAGTCAGGACAAGGGTAATCTAGTCTTCTCGTTTCTTTTTATATAACAAGTATGACTTTTTTCAATGATCATGTTTTGCCTTAAGAAGTTGATATTTATTCTCAACAATATATTTTTCTTCCTTTCGCTGCTAACATTTTTTCTTTTGTTTCTCTTTCAGACTTCAATCAATTATTTTTCGTCACATATATATCAGTCATAAGTATTTTCTTTGTAAATATCGACTCTTTTGTCGTGTTGTTGTTTTTTCCCCCCAAATTTCTTTTTGGTATCACCGAGAAAGATTCGGCGACACCCAGTCTTCTCCTGCTCGTGTTTGTGCTTCCCTGCAGTCCAATGACCAGTCTCAGGTATATGTTTCATCTATTTTCTCCGAGAATCGCAACATTACTACTTCGATGATGGATTTCGTTTGAACCTCTAAGTGTGGCTTATATTTCGTACAGGGTAATGCAGAGTTTTTCGTAAAATCCGGATGAGGTTACCGTTACATTAGGTCAAGAGTCGGTCTTCCAATTCTGCTATATGATCTGGAAGACCCTTTTGTTTTCATTGCATTTGTAACCCAGAGGGTTGTGTGTTCTCCGGTTCAGTGTAGTCCTCAGTTATGGGGTCTGCTCAGCTTTTACGCCACGCAAAGGAAGCTTATCATGGACGCAAGAATGTTGAACGTCTTAATGTTACGTAGAAGGAGGTCGTGGTAAAAATAAGATTTTCATCCCGATTGGCGAACCTGGTTTAGTGAGGTTGCTTCTTCATGATGTGTCAAACGCTGCCTAGCTTGACCATCCCCTTATTGTGCGGGGTCCTTGGGTTTATATATGGTTTTGACTGCTCCACTCCGGGTGCTTATTTGGCTCGCGTACATTCTGTTTTTCTTTCCAAAAAGATGTAGAAATGCCTTACTTCCAA